>JAQFVV010011403.1:0-48180 GCA_028023455.1 Epiperipatus broadwayi | reverse complement strand
TAAATATAAATACTATTGCAATGAACTTTACATTTACTATAAATGGCAATTTTAAGTGAATATGTATGGTATTTATGAGAGAAAATAATATTATTTATATAATATGATTGACAGTTACACATTTGAATACAAACCAGTTACTAATTAAAGCCAATCCTTATTTATTACCTATTTAAAAAAATTATATAAAGTAGCATTACAAGACAAAGCAATAATATCAGAAAATCCAATAATAAAAAATGGAAGTAGTAATAGTAGTAGGGTAATAGGAATTTAAATTTATTTAAGGACAAAACAATAACTAGTGGTCAATTATAGAATGCAAATTTTAAAAAAAGCTCATTATAATTTACATGATAAGGATATACTGAAAAAGGAAAAGAGAAAAAATGATGAAGAAAGATATAATGGATAAATGTATAATGAGATGATAAATTGCATTTTAGTTCTAGGGTTTTACTGAATTAATTAAAATACAGGTAGGTAAATATTACTATTATTCATAAAATCCTTATGGGAGAGAAGATAAGGACATCTGAATAATAAGGAATTAGATTTAGATGGTGGTCTGATCTAGTATTGTACTGAGAGAAATAAACATTTGAAAATCTGAATTCATTATAGATTTAGAAATGATCTTATATAAATATATAATGTCACTTATTTTTCTTTTTTGCATTAGGGAAATGTTAAAACTTTTAATAAAATGAGTATATTTAGAGTATTTAGCAAATTATTGAATGAATTGTTTGGATATTCTTTTTAGTGTTACAGTTCCTAATAACAGACCCAAATTTCAAAATCAGAAGAATCAAAGAGAGGAAAAATTTGTATTTAGTTGATTGAATAAATATTTTACTCATCTATGAAAGACTCATTATTTTAAACTCACTATTCACTAAAGTATTAACATGAAAATTAAAAAGCATTATTGGAAAAGTATTCCACAATATTTTTGATTATTTTAGAAATGATTTTAAAATCATAAATAGAATAGTGGAAATGTTAATTTCAGATTAGTTTGAGGAGGAGACAATGAAACATTTGCCTCTATTAATCACAATATTAAATAAGGCAAAACTCTCTCCATACAGTAGTGCCACCTTGTGCTAACCAGAGTAATCAATGGATGCCAAGAAGGTTTGTGCCTAAAATCTCTATCTAATGCTTACTCATCCAATATCCGCAGACTAGTTTCTGGTTTGTTTGCTTTCATCTCAGTGAGGAGCTTTGAATCTGAGAGCACTGGACCTAGATCTTAGGTGATCTAATACAAATACCCTCCAGCAAACAGAATTTTATCGCCAATTTATAAAACTTATGAGTAATGAAATTGAAAACACAAAAATATTTTTCAATCTAACCTCAATAGCTTATATAGTCATATGGGTCTGAACTTAGTTCACCACACATACATTTTGATGTCTTTGAACACTTAATGAGTCCATAGCCACCTTCTATCCTACTAGGCAGGATTGGTGTTAAAACCAATTAAGCATCATTATGATCACCATCTTACACCAGCACATTATAATTTTTTATTAAACACGTGCAAAACTCTCTCCATACAGTAGGTGCTGGCCAGTCTGGTAACCAGAGTAATCAATGGATGCCAGATATTTGTGCATAGTGTCTCTATCTAATGCCTACCCATGCAGCATTCCCAGACTACTTTCTGGCTCTGTGGCTCTTGTCAGTGAGTTTTATAGTTAAGCAGAGATAAAAGGTGGTTGCTGGAGAGTTGCATTCAGATCCTAAGATCTAAAGGCAGTGCTATCAGATCCAAGGCTTTTCATTGGACAGCTACAAGCCAGAAACTAGTCTGTGGATATTGGATGAGTTGGCATTCGAGAATTTTTATTATGCACAAGCCTTCTGGCATCCATTGATTATTCTGGCTGGTACAGAGTGGTGTATGGAGAGTTTTGCCTTATTTATAAACAATTATGTGCTAGTATGAGATGGTGATTATGTAATCATAATATTGTTTTTATCACACCTCAATCTATAAAATTATCTTATCATTTTCTAAAAAATATCCAATCATGAAAAGAAATCTAATGTGTTTGAAAATTTTGAAAACATTAGGAATAACAGATATTTTATATTATTCAGATATTGAACAACAGTGAGCAAGAAAAACTTTCGGGGATACTCCAAACAAATAAAAAAAGTTGTGAAATATATGAGTGATTCAAACTAGTTTAATTAGAGATTTTGAAAGTATGGAAGATTAACTAAGTACATTTATATAATTGGGGATAAATATTATGGTCAAATTTTGTCAAAGTTCTTTAGATTTGTCAAACTTAAAGATATCAAAGCCATGTCTTGATTTTATATGGCATGAGTAATATAACCAGTGATGATAATGAGGTTAATAATAATTTTAATTATTATTATTATTATTATTATTATTATTATTATTATTATTATTATTATTATTATTATTATTATTATTATTATTATTATTATTATTATTATTATTATTATTATTATTATTATTATTATTATTATTATTATTATTATTATTATTATTATTATTATTATTATTATTATTATTATTATTATTATTATTATTATTATTATTATTATTATTATTATTATTATTATTATTATTAAATGTGCTAAACTTTTAACCATCAAACAATTATTTATTTTAAACATTTTATGAGACTGTTTTAAAATTAAGAAAAAACGATAAAGACAATTTTTAAACATTGATGTTCACCAGACTATATTATTATGATTTATTAATTGAAGCGGTATTTTTTAAACCAACTGTAAGTATCATAAATGTTACCTTGCCCCTAAATATGATAACATATTCATGAGCATCATTAAAATTAATGTTAATGATTTATCAAAAAAAAATAGAAAATTATTTATGGATTGGATTGTAATTAATAATAATAAAAAACTGTTTATTTGTATTTCATTAATATGC
The DNA here is from genome assembly GCA_028023455.1 of Epiperipatus broadwayi. Lineage (NCBI taxonomy): Eukaryota > Metazoa > Onychophora > Udeonychophora > Euonychophora > Peripatidae > Epiperipatus > Epiperipatus broadwayi. The sequence goes on along the minus strand of JAQFVV010011403.1, from coordinate 45,233 downwards.
GCGTGTTATTCTTACATGTACATTTTTTGTTATTAGACTCCACACATGATCATTTATCCCAAAACATTATTTGCTTTAATAAATTAATTTTTTAAAAATATTATTATAATAATAAAAACATTATTACATATATATATATAAATTAATCTAATAAGACGCTTTATTTTATAAAATAATACTTTTAGTATATAGCGTCTTTTTAAATGTAATATATATATTAAATTTTTTATTTATTGAATCAATCTGCACGTTTACTTATTGATAAATTGATTTTTTGATGCTGACATTTCCAAATTTGATTTTCACATAGTTTATCTTTATGTTATCTGATTCATGAAATTAAATTTTTTAAGGATCTTTTTATGTTAACTTTTAACAGTTGTTATTAAGGCATTTCATAATTTGGAAAGCACCTAAAATAATAAACCCACTACCAGTCATCATATTTATTTTGACATTGTTAGGTGTTTTGTTTCGATTCTTGCTAGAAAACATGGTTTACCAAAGTAATATTTTAAGGTTATAACTCAAGACTATGTACCTAGATGGGATAGTAGGGATCGTCTAAGTCATTAATCTTGTATTAAGTATTTGTAGGTCCTTACTGTCGCATTTAGGCGCATAGTCTTAAGATTATAGCCTTAATATATTACCTATGTAATGAGTATGTGCTTAACAAATTGTTAATTACAACTTCAAAGTAACATTTTAAATAGTTGCTTTCATTAATTTTAAACAGTTTAAATCTTGACCATTAACTTATATACAAATATAACATTATTCTTATAAATGTAATGTATATAATTTTTAAACAAAAAAAATCCCATTCTCATTCATCAACACCATATTTCATCACAACCATTTCCTCTTTCCCATATATAAAATACATTTTAATAATTCATCCATGTTAAAACTTTTAATATCAATATACCGACGCTTTCAATTTGGTCACACAAAATCATCCACAGAGTTATAAAGGTAGAAGATGTTGTAGAGGCGCTACAATCACCGGTTTGAATAAAACATTAAAAAAATCCCATAATAGCAAAATGTTAAATTTAAGAATACAAATCTTCCAAATAGAGGAAGTTTGCATGCACAACTCGCTTTACTGATAATCTGGCCTTCTTTAAGTGGTTCTCTGATTTTGCATTGGTAGAGATTATCATTAGTGTTTCAGTGCTCCGATGTTTATGACTAAATCTATAGGCATGGAGGCGATGAGCGCCACAACTGTGATTGTTCTATCTCTTCCCGGGATTTATTTAATGACACTCATACCTATGCAAGAGTTTTTACAATTTTTACATGAGATTTTACTTTGACACTACGAAGATTCAAGAGGGACTGAACTTATACCTTTGGGCTATATTACTGATCTTTGACATAGAAAATGCTGCATCTAGAGCTATAGCATTTTAATATAATGCGCCTCGATACTGTTCGTAGTTCCTTTTACATATGGAACACAAATCCTGGTCAGCTGACTTGTCATCTCTTAATTTCTATCTTGTCTACTTAGCTTGAAATAAGGCTTTCTATAAATTTGTAATATAACTATTTGCTAATAAAACACTATTAATATGATTTACTTTCAGATGCGTGTCATCCGAAAGGTTAATTGCTCTATTTAAAAGAGTTTCATCTGAGTTGGGTGATGAATGGAAATGTAAATATTCGTCTGCGTGTATCCTTTCTTGTAAATAGAAAGATAAATATTTGGTGTTCTTGCGACTAGAACACTCTGTTTTCCATTGAAATTCTATCATGAGGATGCATATTATTTAAATGTAAGAAAAATCATTCAATGTATTTTTCTATGCTATATGATTAAATATCTATGTAATTGAGTTAAATGAGAGGTTTTAAAGATGATGATTCTAGCATGAGTTTCTATATATTCCATGAATAAAACAGCAGCCACCCTGAGATAGGTGAGCATAGGGAGGTTCTCTCAAAATTTGTCTGTAATGTCCATTGTATACAAAATATGTATTTAAGAGACAATGTTTACAATGGACAGCATTACAGACAAGTTTTTGGTACTCCTATGGGCTCACCTATCTCAGGAGTAATAGCTGATTTATTCATGGAATATATAGAACCGTGCTTTTAGAATCATCATCTTTAAAACCTCTCATTTGGCTCAGATACATAGATGACACTTCTTGTCATATGGCAACATGGAAAATACATTAGATGATTTTTTCTTACATTTAAATAATATGCATCCTCATATTAAATTTACAATGGAGACAGAGTCTGATGGAAACTCCTCTTCTTTGATGTTCTAGTCACCAGAACACCCAAATAGCTTATCTTTTTTCTATTTACAGAAAGGATACACACACAGACAGATATTTACATTTCCATTCTCATCATCACCCAACTCAGATAGTTTCTGTAGCAAAACTCTTTAAATAGAGCAACCAACCTTTCAGATGACACACATCTGAAAGAAGAAATAAATCATATTATTATGTCATTAGCAAATAGTTATAATTACAAATTTATAAAAAGCCTTATTTCAAGCCCAAAATAGACAAAATAGGAAATAAAAAGATGATAAGTCAGCTATTAGAATTTGTGTTCCATATGTAAAAAGAAAACTTACCAGACAGAGAATTGGACGTATATTAAAACGCCATAATATAGATACATGCATTTTCTGCTCATCAAAAGATCAGAAATATAATAATACCAAAGCCTTAAGGATTCAATCCTTCTTAAATCTCATGTTTTTGTCTATCAAATCTCATGGTAAAAATTGTAAAGCTTCTTACATGGGTATGAGTAAACGTCGATCAGTGTTAGGAGAGATGAGCATGTTAATGCATTGTTAAACAACACTCATCATCTATCAGCACTCTCACTCTATACTATAGATCTAGTCACAAAATAGATTTTTCTAGTACTGTGATCATCATCCAGATGTGATAATTCTACCAATGCAAAAATCAGAGAAGCCATTGAGATACTTTGAAAAGGCCAGATTGTATCAAATAAAGCGAGATGATACATGCAAACTTCCTCCTATTTGGAAAGATTTCCTTTAAAAAACATTCTTCTAAATTTAACATTTTTGCTATTGGTGGGATTTTTAATGTTTTATTCAAACCAGTGATTGTATGCGCCTCTACAACCGTCTTTCTACCTTTTTATAACTCTGTGGATGGCTTGTGTGATCAAGTCGAAACGTCAGTGTATTGATATTAAAAGTTTAACACGGATGAACCCGCGAAATATGTATTTTTTATATATTTAATCCTCGCAGTAAATCTTCGCTTTTAACATATATATATATATGGATCTCCAAATGAAAGAATTGATGATCATTATCACTTTTGTTAAATACTATCATCAGCTTTATTTGTATTTTCAAAGAACATAAATATTTTTATTGTAGATGGGTACACAGCAGTACAATGATAATTGGTTAATAACTTGGTTTATAATAAATACAGTCAAAACATATAAGATTATACATGTTTTAAAGAGGACAAAGGCAACCAGTTTGTGTTATTATTCAAAACCAAGAATTTGCCACTAAATCACCTTTAAGCATCAATTTAAAATTTACACTGACTGAATTTTTAACATCAAAAGATATAATAAAAATTTTTACATCTACCACCCCCAAATATTGTGAGAAAGTCTTCACTGCCAAGAAATTTATCTATTCAGGAATATCACCCAGATTATTTACAACATTAAACTGCTAAATGAGGGATGCTCCCTGCACCTTATGATCAATTTTTGTGGAGCTTATAATTATGCTGCAAAAGTGATAGGGCAATGGCTAATCAATCTATTTGTCTTTGGTGAATGTATGGTAAAGTCTTTATTCAAATGTGTCAATCAAATTAAAAATATTCATTTCCATGAACAAGACTGCCTAGCAACTTTGGACATAACAAAATTTTATCGGTCTGTTTTGCATATATTGTTCATTCAGATTATCAAGCAGGTGTTAGAACAAGTTGAATACAACACCCAAAAAATAGTATTTATCATTGATTACCTAACTCGTATACACAATGACATCACTGATTATTTTACCAATACATATTATAAGATGAAAGAGAAGTAATCTATGACCTTTCTGTAAGTGGAATCATTTCTAGTATTTTTCTCAACAAGTTTGAAGAAATAATCTACCTCAGTACCTTACATTAAACCTGCCTTATTGTACCTAGGATACATTTTGATACGGTCATTTACACTATGAATTCTTCATCACTAAATCCTATCAGATCTTATTGTTTGTTTTATCATTGAAATGACCTCAAGAAAATGAAGACAACTATAATGATATAAGTTTATTTGTATATTTAATGAGACATGAGCTCATTCAATTACAAAATACTCATTAAACCTCTTCATATGTGGTTTCATATATCCAAAATTTGCTTATACCAACAATGCACACATTTTCAAGGCTTAAGGCATTTTTATTTAGAATTTTATTTGATAAATATGAGTTCGACCATAAAATAATATTGACACATACATATCTGACCTGTGCAACAGTGGATTTAAGTTTTCATCTCTCATTTAAATTGTCAAGAACTTTTATTATAAAATGTGACACCCACCCCCAACAACCACTGATAAACCTTGACTGTCTCTTCCTTATATACCACAAGTCACTCATTTGATTTATAAAAGTATTGCTTCCATCCATCAAGTTGACTCACATTCTTTTCCCTTTTGTATCAATAATTCAATAGCTAGACTACCACCAGGATCTTCATTCTCAAATTGTATGCAAAATCATATGCCAAGATTCTTTCCCTATTGTCTATTTACTATAGTGAATCTAGGTCAAACTGGTTCACCCAATTGGTTCAGTATAAATACATGTATAACAAGATATAAACACATTTGGACACTAAATTTGTTGTTTTGTGTGCATTTCACTAATTCTAGCCATTGTTTTAAACCCATATATGTCAAAATTATTTGCTTGGAATGCAATAATGCCAAGTAAAAGGTCGGTGGAGGCTTAACACATTTCCAAGGACAATTATGCTATCAATGAAAATGAAACTTGCATTCCCCTTTCAGAAATGTGGTTTGTTCTAGCTAATTATTGCACTATGTAAATAATATGCTAATTCTTGCTTTAAACAGGGTTTTATTCCCCCACCCTGTTACACTGTAATGTATGTATAATCACACACACACACACACACCTCTGTTACAAGCATTGTAATGTATGTAATAACTCACACACGCACACACACACAATATATATACATATTCTTGAATATAATTTGATGATGATAGGTTATAATTATTCTTCCAATGTGGTGGTATATCATTTCACAATTGATAAGTTATTTTGTTATTTATCACTGATTTTATTCTTATAAAAGATCTCTATATAGCTCTTGCTGAAACTAACCCAATAAAAATCTAGCATGATGTTTAATTTTGTAGGGACATTAATAAATAGTAATGTAAAAAAGATAGCTCCTACAACTGATTCAAGAAAAATTGTCCTTAGTCAAATACTACTTAAAATAAACATTTGCTAATACTTGCTTCAGGATCATCCTCATAAGTCTATTGTATAGTGATTACTGACTTCTCTTCTTCCCCAAATCAAAAGTTAATTTTCAACTAACTCTCAATTGATTTAGCTGTTGGTAATTTTTCTTGTCTATTTTTTCAATGTTTTTTATTGAAACAAACAAATGATTTGTTTTCTTGCACAAATATATTAAATTTCAAAACAATTACAATTTCAAGACATGAAATTAATTTATATAATCAAGGAGTTATTTTAATCTTTCAGATTAAAACACAATCTTGTGTACAAAATCAAACTTAACCATACGAGAAATAAACAAAAAGAAAAAAGAATCAAAACAATAATTATCTGTTTTATATTTATTATTATATAATTAATTAGAGAATTTGTTTTAAAAAAATATGACACATAAATTGATAAAATTAAAAGAAAATTTAATACAGCTCACATTTATGTATCTCTATTTATTATTCTTTTTTTCCATGTGTCATAGCATCAGCTGGGAAGCGAACCTGCCAACCTGGACACATTTTGTAAAGCAGCTGTCGCTGACCTCTCGACGACTAATGCTTGACAGATTATTCTATTATCAAGACTGTATATGCTTACACACCATTTTTACATGAGAACATATAGTCGCACATATATATATATATATATATATATATATATATATATATATATATATATATATATATAATGAGATGATATGATATATATTATAATGATACATAATAAAAGATGTAACAGGAGTTGATGTCAAGCATCTTCAATCAAAACACTCACAATCAATTAGCTTGAGCAAAGATCAGCATTGAAGTTATAAATAATTATAACACATGATGCACCACCAGCAAATTATCATCAAGGATTGACAGCCATTGCTTGTGACTGGATTTCAAAGAAATACATTATAAATCTTAGATTAATCATTATTAAGCATAAGGTAATCAGTATTCCAACTGCAAGTGTTAAAAACAACTATAATAATTCTACATTTAAAAAATTCTGGGGATCATTATATAAATGTTGATCATCATCAATGTTCTAGGACATCAGTACCAAGAGTGCACTGGTCACCCATAAACTAATTATCAAATCTATAAAATAATATGATATTTATTTTTGTCCCATCCAAATAATCCTATAAACAATATCTGGATTTGTACATACATATACTCAACAACATAGATATGGTAATTGTCCAGGATTGCAAGATTTCTGACATATGTAACTGTGAGCAAATAAATGAAAGGTATGATAAGTACTTTACAATATTAATAAAGGATTCTATTTTAACTTACAAATAAAGACCAAAAAATACTATACTATACAAATAATATATAAATTTTAACCAGTGATAATCAAACATATGTTCAATAATATAAAACTTTCCATATAGCCATGCATGCACACTGTGTACCTCTTATAATATAAAAATATTTTAACTATTAATAGGCTGTTATTATTTAATGTTAACAATATATAAATAATTAAATGACTCTAATAAGGACGACATACACACTTGCTCTAATATAAAAATAAAGTATTCTCCAATTATTAAATTATAATTTGCATCCAAATTTTTTAACGATATCTTGTTTATTTAAAAAATCTCAAGTTTCATTTGGATTTATAAAAAAACATATTGGTCAATCCATAACTTTTTAAAGTCTAAAACAAGTTTTTGAAATAACTTAATAGGGTTCTAAGCTGATATCTCTAGAGTTTTTTTTTATCCTTTAGAGACAAAATGGGCACTTATTTTTCTTTCCAGAAGATTTTTTAGTTAGTAGTATAATTTATGCAATTGACTCCAAAGTTATTTATTATCGTAGCAAATCTATAAAGCAAAAAAAATAGATTTTTTAAATTCTTGCAATGTTAATATTTGAAGAATATGCCAATATATTTTATTTACTAGCTAATTCTTTTATTTGTTGTCCATATGTTGATTTCATGCTGATACACTATATGCACAACTGATAGTAAATTTATTTTGTGTTTCCAAAACTATATAATGTATGTGTAAAATATATTATTGGAATCTCAAAACTAATAAACTATTATTTTTTGGGGTCATGTCTTTGTGATATGGTAGTAAGCCAGGTTCTTATTATATAGTTTAGGATAGGCAAATGTCTATTTCTCATGTATTGAACTATAAATTTGCAGAAATGCCATGTCTCCAAGTTCTTTAAAACTTCAAACTTGACTAACATGAAACCAACAGCTGCATTTATTGCACTATCTTCAATATAATAGTTTATTGATTCTGAATTTAACCACCATTTCTAGTATGCAGGTAAATGTTAAACAGGACAATTGTTTATTACTTCCTGTTTGTAATATGATTTCTTGTAGAATACTATGATTTTGCTGCTATATTACAACTTTTTAAAATTACTTTTTCAGCCTTTTTTGCTATTATTGACTACTTGTATATCCAGAATTAAATTTCTTTTTGTACCCTGTCTTTCTTTAGAATACTTGTAATGGTTTGCAAAATAAGTTTATCAAAATGTTTTAATGTTTTTTGAACCATTACTATCATTGTATATTGAATACTTGAATTAAACTGCTCAGTGGACTACCAATAATCTCAGAGTTTTTGTAATTAATAAATTAATAAAAGCAATTTTCTAGGTATAACTAGAGGTTGTTAATTGGTTGTTTTTTAACAGGAATATTTTAAACCTTTCATTCTATTCTTTAGAATGATAATAAACAGATACCTTTTTGTAATGTCTTTAATTATTTATAATTATTAAATTATTTTATTATAATTATTAAAAATAATATAGTTTCATGTTTCCTGATAGATTTTTTAAAAATACATTTCACTTTTAAAATACAAGTTAAGAAACTTGAAATAATATTAAACTAGAAACACCATTACAGTTGTCAAACAATTGTAACTCTGAATTTTTGTCATAACTTAATAAATATATTACAATTTTTAATTTCATAAAATATTTTATAGATTTTTTTTTTTATGATTTTACAGCGATTCATTCAGATTTAGAAATTTGAATTCATTCGACAAATATTTCATTAACTTTTTTTTTGCAATAGTGTTATGATAAAAAAGCCATTATTCTCTAGTTTACATATTTGACATTTTTTATATTTGTTTTATATTTAGAAAGTTCAAATATGTTTATTATAGAATATTTTATTAGAACTTAAATTTTTAACACATCAAGCCCAGTTTATTGATTTATACAATAAATAAAAGCTTTAAAAATTAAAACTAAAATATATTATTTCACATCTTATTAGGTGTAAGAAAATTAAATATGAGAGGATTAATACAAAATAGATTAATTTACATTATTAAAAACACTGTTTTCAAAAAATATTTTAAATTTTTATCAAAATCCAAATAAAATTATTTGCACTAGAGATTTTTATATTTGTTTTTAAATGATATACAGTAGTTATGTAAACACCTTAATTTGTTTCTTTATTGTGATTGTCTTAATTAATTAATTAATTAACTATTTAGAATCTTTATTTTTTGTACAATGATGGGGGTTATGGGTTATTATACAAAAAAATAAAGATTTTATAAAAAATGGATTAATTAGTTATGTAAATAGCTGTATACTCTAATTTTTATCTATGGGTATTTCTACTTTTTCTTTTGCTTTAAATATATATCTATACCTCCACACCATGTTATTCACCATAATGCTTAATATATTGATATTTGACTATTTATAATTATTGGTAGCTGAATAATATTAAAACTAAGGTAATCTTTCTGCCGTTCATTCTGTAATGTATATGTTAGTGTACAATAGATAAATTTTTGTATATCCTAGAGCTGAAGGATTCTAACCATTCTTTAGATAATTAAAGAATAGTAAAATCTCTGAAAAAGAGAAATAAGTAACGCCTGTTTTTTATTCATGTATGTATTGTAATATGATTAAAAAAAAGATGATTCCAAACACATTAAACTCACTAACAGAAATATAATAATAGATAGAAAAGTAACTATAATCAAAAGTCAATAATTGATTCATGGATAAGACTTTGAATTAGAGACAATGAGAAAATGAAAGTTTTACTGTGCTTAAGGATGGAAGTTTAATAATTTATACTAATTGCAACTAACCTCTTTTCACATTACAAGGTTACCTTATCACTATATTATTAAAAGTAGCATAATAAAATAAATTGATTTATAAATTTTATAGATTGTACACATATATTCATAGTAATTAATTATATTGGTTAAAAGAAATAAGAAAATTGCTTTATATAGATTTAAAAAATCCCCCCCCAAATATTTTCTTTTAAATAAAGAAATATATTATGTAAAAATTAAAAACAGTAAAATTATGTCCCATATATGTATGCAACAAATGTATAGGTTTTTTTTTTGAAAAAAAAAAAAAAAGATTATATATTAAGAAACTTAAAAAAATTGTTCCTTGCTTGGAAAATTTGACAGAAATTCCAAATATTTTATTGAAATTATATGGAAGTAAAAATTGATAAACCAGAAAATGAATTTCAAGATCAATCATGATCTTATTCTTTCTTTTTTATTCTCTTTTACTCCAATCACCATAAATAAAATTTATTTTACAATTATAAAACATATAGTCATTAAAATATTTATTTTGTTTGAACTAAAGATGTTCGAAAACATTCCAATGTAAATTAATCAAGAATGAATTAGTTTATCCAGTGTACAAACATTTTTATTAAGGTGATAAAAATAAATCACCATTAAAGGCATAGAAAAAATGGGATATGATGTTGCTCCTATGGAGCATAGATGGCGAACCTTTTTTACGTGCGCGTGCCAAAAATTTCCAAAAAATATTTATTGAATGATTGACGTTCCTTACAGTTATTAAATCAAAATATAAACAAACTTAATTATTGCAGTTTTTTAAAAAGTTTATAAAAACAAAATAATATTTAAACAAAATTTTTAAAATAAGCGAAATACATAAGTGATACGATATTTGTTTAGAAGAGCTACCTGTTGTTTAAAATGTAAAGTAAAAAATTAATAGTAATTAAAACAAAATTTTGGAAATAACCATATAAAATCAACATAGATAAATATTATTTAATGAGATTTTTACTGTTGTACATTGGATACTAAATGTTTTATATCTGGTTTATATTTTGTCAAATGTATATGCTGAACAAGATTTAATTATCATTCTATTTTTTGAACTGTCTTTAATTAAATTCATTTCTGGAAAACAATGATTTGCATGCATATGTACATGAAAAAAATTGATAATATAATGGTCAGTCGCTAATTTTTTAAAACAATTAAATGTTTCAGGAATAGAAATTCCAGGCAGTAATTCCTTTTTCAGTATTCTTTTTACATATGCCCAATAATTGACCATTTTCCATTGTTTCTAACTCATTCTCAAATCAGTTGATTGAAAAATCAACTGTTTGCATTTCCATATCTTCCAAATTAAACCACTCAAAAAATTTCTAACTTGAGATTATCTATTGATATTATGTTTGGTTATAAAATAAATTTTGATGTTTCTGAACATTGTCTGAACTAAGTAAATCTTAAAGAAAATTCATCAAATAATAACAAAGCATGAAACCTCTTGTTAATATTTTACTTGATCTGTCTTCTAATGAGATTCTAAATCAGTCAATAGTTATTTTATATTTGGAAAATATTTGAAGGTGTAATAAATAACATCCAGTTGAAAAATTGTTAATTTAATTTTAAATCCCTTTCATCAAATCAAATATGACAACAATTTTCTTATTATAACTTTGCAATTTCACATTTAATTCATTTAGATGTGAACACATATCAGTAAAAAACATTAATTTCGAAAGCCATTCAACATTTCTTAACTCATTATATTTTTCAATGATTTTCTCATTACATAAAAACAGTATTATTTTCATCTAAACTCTCAATGAGTCTTTAAATAATTTTTCCTTGACTTAGTCATCAAGACATTGTTATACATAAGTAAATTATTTTATATTGAGTTCACTTCACTCAATAAAATGTAAAGTTTTTCATTTATTAATGAGCTTGGTGTAGATATAAAATTGACTTAGTCACAACATCCATAACATCATCCATTGGCTTAATGCTGACCTTCATGCATAAAACTTGTTAGTGTATGATGCAATGGAAACTCAAAATTGAATGTCCACTATGGTTTGTAACAAAACTGGGAGAAACCACTTACTTTTCCAATCACTTCCAAGCACCATCTGCAGTTACTTGGTCAATTTTGGCAACATCTATTTCTTTTTCAGTGAGTATATTTGAAACTTCATTGTTAAAATATATCGTTATTTGTTGTTGTTATTAATAATGTTAAAAAACAACACAATAGTGAATAAAAATAGCCAGATAAGCTGATCCATTTATATCTGTACTTACATAAGGAAAGAAATTAAACTAGAAGATTTTATTTCTCTCTTTTTTGTTGGTAAGTTATGTTGTTAGTCATTTGCAGGATTCTTTCCTTAACTATTGTATAAAATTATTTCTGAATAAGCTGGCTTTGTTTTCAGAATCTTCAAAAGAACTGGTGTACATTTCATCCAAGCTTCTTTCATCTATTTTCCATCATTTAAAGGTTTCCCCATATTTCATAATTACATTCAAAATAAAAAAACCAGCAGCAGTTATTTTTGACTGATTTTCAATAAATTTCATTATAGATGTTGAATGAATATTTGTATTTTTAAATGCTTGGGCAATATATTTTTTGTTCATTTTTATGTTTTTCACAGAGTGATTTATAATTGGTCTTATAATGTCATTTTACTGATGAATTTGAATACTTTAACATTGCAGTTCAGTATAATTTAGCTAATTCTACCGAAATATGACAAAATCAGTGAAAAAATTCATTAAAAATATATTACTGTATACCAGCATGTTCATAGCGCGTTTTAAGCTTGGAAATACAGCCTGGTTACAAATTTTTAAAAATTGATGAATTTGAATACTTTAACATTGCAGTTCAGTATAATTTAGCTAATTCTACCTAAATATGACAAAACCAGTAAAAAAATTCATTTAAAATATAGTATTGTACACCAGCATATTCAAAGCTTGTTTTAAGCTTGGAAATACAGCCAGGTGACAAATTAATAAAAATTGATGAATTTGAATACTTTAACATTGCAGTTCAGTATAATTTAGCTAATTCTACCGAAATATGACAAAATCAGTGAAAAAATTTATTAAAAATATATTACTGTATACCAGCATGTTCATAGCGCGTTTTAAGCTTGGAAATGAAGCCTGGTTACAAATTTTTAAAAATTGATGAATTTGAATACTTTAACATTGCAGTTCAGTATAATTTAGCTAATTTTACCTAAATATGACAAAACCAGTAAAAAAATTCATTCAAAATATAGTACTGTACACCAGCATATTCTTAGCGGGTTTTAAGCTTGGAAATACAGCCAAATTACACATTCCTAAAAATTGATGAATTTGAATACTTTAACATTGCAGTTCAGTATAATTTAGCTAATTCTACCGAAATATGACAAAATCAGTGAAAAAATTCATTAAAAATATATTACTGTATACCAGCATGTTCATAGCGCGTTTTAAGCTTGGAAATGAAGCCTGGTTACAAATTTTTAAAAATTGATGAATTTGAATACTTTAACATTGCAGTTCAGTATAATTTAGCTAATTTTACCTAAATATGACAAAACCAGTAAAAAAATTCATTCAAAATATAGTACTGTACACCAGCATGTTCTTAGCGGGTTTTAAGCTTGGAAATACAGCCAAATTACACATTCCTAAAAATTGATGAATTTGAATACTTTAACATTGCAGTTCAGTATAATTTAGCTAATTCTACCGAAATATGACAAAATCAGTGAAAAAATTTATTAAAAATATATTACTGTTTACCACCATGTTCATAGCGCGTTTTAAGCTTGGAAATACAGCCTGGTTACAAATTTTTAAAAATTGATGAATTTGAATACTTTAACATTGCAGTTCAGTATAATTTAGCTAATTCTACCTAAATATGACAAAACCAGTAAAAAAATTCATTTAAAATATAGTATTGTACACCAGCATATTCAAAGCTTGTTTTAAGCTTGGAAATACAGCCAGGTGACAAATTCATAAAAATTGATGAATTTGAATACTTTAACATTGCAGTTCAGTATAATTTAGCTAATTCTACCGAAATATGACAAAATCAGTGAAAAAATTTATTAAAAATATATTACTGTATACCAGCATGTTCATAGCGCGTTTTAAGCTTGGAAATGAAGCCTGGTTACAAATTTTTAAAAATTGATGAATTTGAATACTTTAACATTGCAGTTCAGTATAATTTAGCTAATTCTACCTAAATATGACAAAACCAGTAAAAAAATTCATTCAAAATATAGTACTGTACACCAGCATGGTCTTAGCGGGTTTTAAGCTTGGAAATACAGCCAAATTACACATTCCTAAAAATTGATGAATTTGAATACTTTAACATTGCAGTTCAGTATAATTTAGCTAATTCTACCGAAATATGACAAAATCAGTGAAAAAATTTATTAAAAATATATTACTGTATACCAGCATGTTCATAGCGCGTTTTAAGCTTGGAAATACAGCCTGGTTACAAATTTTTAAAAATTGATGAATTTGAATACTTTAACATTGCAGTTCAGTATAATTTAGCTAATTCTACCTAAATATGACAAAACCAGTAAAAAAATTCATTTAAAATATAGTATTGTACACCAGCATATTCAAAGCTTGTTTTAAGCTTGGAAATACAGCCAGGTGACAAATTCATAAAAATTGATGAATTTGAATACTTTAACATTGCAGTTCAGTATAATTTAGCTAATTCTACCGAAATATGACAAAATCAGTGAAAAAATTTATTAAAAATATATTACTGTATACCAGCATGTTCATAGCGCGTTTTAAGCTTGGAAATGAAGCCTGGTTACAATTTTTTAAAAATTGATGAATTTGAATACTTTAACATTGCAGTTCAGTATAATTTAGCTAATTTTACCTAAATATGACAAAACCAGTAAAAAAATTCATTCAAAATATAGTACTGTACACCAGCATGGTCTTAGCGGGTTTTAAGCTTGGAAATACAGCCAAATACACATTCCTAAAAATTGATGAATTTGAATACTTTAACATTGCAGTTCAGTATAATTTAGCTAATTCTACCGAAATATGACAAAACCAGTAAAAAAATTCATTAAAAATATAGTACTGTACACCAGCATGTTCATAGCGCGTTTTAAGCTTGGAAATACAGCCAAATTACACATTCCTAAAAATTGATGAATTTGAATACTTTAACATTGCAGTTCAGTATAATTTAGCTAATTCTACCGAAATATGACAAAATCAGTGAAAAAATTTATTAAAAATATATTACTGTATACCAGCATGTTCATAGCGCGTTTTAAGCTTGGAAATGAAGCCTGGTTACAAATTTTTAAAAATTGATGAATTTGAATACTTTAACATTGCAGTTCAGTATAATTTAGCTAATTTTACCTAAATATGACAAAACCAGTAAAAAAATTCATTCAAAATATAGTACTGTACACCAGCATGTTCTTAACGGGTTTTAAGCTTGGAAATACAGCCAAATTACACATTCCTAAAAATTGATGAATTTGAATACTTTAACATTGCAGTTCAGTATAATTTAGCTAATTCTACCGAAATATGACAAAATCAGTGAAAAAATTTATTAAAAATATATTACTGTATACCAGCATGTTCATAGCGCGTTTTAAGCTTGGAAATACAGCCTGGTTACAAATTTTTAAAAATTGATGAATTTGAATACTTTAACATTGCAGTTCAGTATAATTTAGCTAATTTTACCTAAATATGACAAAACCAGTAAAAAAATTCATTCAAAATATAGTACTGTACACCAGCATGGTCTTAGCGGGTTTTAAGCTTGGAAATACAGCCAAATTACACATTCCTAAAAATTGATGAATTTGAATACTTTAACATTGCAGTTCAGTATAATTTAGCTAATTCTACCGAAATATGACAAAATCAGTGAAAAAATTCATTAAAAATATATTACTGTATACCAGCATGTTCATAGCGCGTTTTAAGCTTGGAAATGAAGCCTGGTTACAAATTTTTAAAAATTGATGAATTTGAATACTTTAACATTGCAGTTCAGTATAATTTAGCTAATTTTACCTAAATATGACAAAACCAGTAAAAAAATTCATTCAAAATATAGTACTGTACACCAGCATGTTCTTAGCGGGTTTTAAGCTTGGAAATACAGCCAAATTACACATTCCTAAAAATTGATGAATTTGAATACTTTAACATTGCAGTTCAGTATAATTTAGCTAATTCTACCGAAATATGACAAAATCAGTGAAAAAATTCATTAAAAATATATTACTGTATACCAGCATGTTCATAGCGCGTTTTAAGCTTGGAAATACAGCCTGGTTACAAATTTTTAAAAATTGATGAATTTGAATACTTTAACATTGCAGTTCAGTATAATTTAGCTAATTTTACCTAAATATGACAAAACCAGTAAAAAAATTCATTCAAAATATAGTACTGTACACCAGCATGGTCTTAGCGGGTTTTAAGCTTGGAAATACAGCCAAATTACACATTCCTAAAAATTGATGAATTTGAATACTTTAACATTGCAGTTCAGTATAATTTAGCTAATTCTACCGAAATATGACAAAATCAGTGAAAAAATTCATTAAAAATATATTACTGTTTACCACCATGTTCATAGCGCGTTTTAAGCTTGGAAATACAGCCTGGTTACAAATTTTTAAAAATTGATGAATTTGAATACTTTAACATTGCAGTTCAGTATAATTTAGCTAATTCTACCTAAATATGACAAAACCAGTAAAAAAATTCATTTAAAATATAGTATTGTACACCAGCATATTCAAAGCTTGTTTTAAGCTTGGAAATACAGCCAGGTGACAAATTAATAAAAATTGATGAATTTGAATACTTTAACATTGCAGTTCAGGATAATTTAGCTAATTCTACCGAAATATGACAAAATCAGTGAAAAAATTTATTAAAAATATATTACTGTATACCAGCATGTTCATAGCGCGTTTTAAGCTTGGAAATGAAGCCTGGTTACAAATTTTTAAAAATTGATGAATTTGAATACTTTAACATTGCAGTTCAGTATAATTTAGCTAATTTTACCTAAATATGACAAAACCAGTAAAAAAATTCATTCAAAATATAGTACTGTACACCAGCATAGTCTTAGCGGTTTTAAGCTTGGAAATACAGCCAAATTACACATTCCTAAAAATTGATGAATTTGAATACTTTAACATTGCAGTTCAGTATAATTTAGCTAATTCTACCGAAATATGACAAAATCAGTGAAAAAATTCATTAAAAATATATTACTGTATACCAGCATGTTCATAGCGCGTTTTAAGCTTGGAAATACAGCCTGGTTACAAATTTTTAAAAATTGATGAATTTGAATACTTTAACATTGCAGTTCAGTATAATTTAGCTAATTTTACCTAAATATGACAAAACCAGTAAAAAAATTCATTCAAAATATAGTACTGTACACCAGCATGTTCTTAGCGGGTTTTAAGCTTGGAAATACAGCCAAATTACACATTCCTAAAAATTGATGAATTTGAATACTTTAACATTGCAGTTCAGTATAATTTAGCTAATTCTACCGAAATATGACAAAATCAGTGAAAAAATTTATTAAAAATATATTACTGTATACCAGCATGTTCATAGCGCGTTTTAAGCTTGGAAATGAAGCCCGGTTACAAATTTTTAAAAATTGATGAATTTGAATACTTTAACATTGCAGTTCAGTATAATTTAGCTAATTCTACCGAAATATGACAAAATCAGTGAAAAAATTCATTAAAAATATATTACTGTATACCAGCATGTTCATAGCGCGTTTTAAGCTTGGAAATGAAGCCTGGTTACAAATTTTTAAAAATTGATGAATTTGAATACTTTAACATTGCAGTTCAGTATAATTTAGCTAATTTTACCTAAATATGACAAAACCAGTAAAAAAATTCATTCAAAATATAGTACTGTACACCAGCATGTTCTTAGCGGGTTTTAAGCTTGGAAATACAGCCAAATTACACATTCCTAAAAATTGATGAATTTGAATACTTTAACATTGCAGTTCAGTATAATTTAGCTAATTCTACCAAAATATGACAAAATCAGTGAAAAAATTCATTAAAAATATATTACTGTATACCAGCATGTTCATAGCGCGTTTTAAGCTTGGAAATACAGCCTGGTTACAAATTTTTAAAAATTGATGAATTTGAATACTTTAACATTGCAGTTCAGTATAATTTAGCTAATTCTACCTAAATATGACAAAACCAGTAAAAAAATTCATTTAAAATATAGTATTGTACACCAGCATATTCAAAGCTTGTTTTAAGCTTGGAAATACAGCCAGGTGACAAATTAATAAAAATTGATGAATTTGAATACTTTAACATTGCAGTTCAGTATAATTTAGCTAATTCTACCGAAATATGACAAAATCAGTGAAAAAATTCATTAAAAATATATTACTGTATACCAGCATGTTCATAGCGCGTTTTAAGCTTGGAAATGAAGCCTGGTTACAAATTTTTAAAAATTGATGAATTTGAATACTTTAACATTGCAGTTCAGTATAATTTAGCTAATTTTACCTAAATATGACAAAACCAGTAAAAAAATTCATTCAAAATATAGTACTGTACACCAGCATGGTCTTAGCGGGTTTTAAGCTTGGAAATACAGCCAAATTACACATTCCTAAAAATTGATGAATTTGAATACTTTAACATTGCAGTTCAGTATAATTTAGCTAATTCTACCGAAATATGACAAAATCAGTGAAAAAATTCATTAAAAATATATTACTGTTTACCAGCATGTTCATAGCGCGTTTTAAGCTTGGAAATACAGCCTGGTTACAAATTTTTAAAAATTGATGAATTTGAATACTTTAACATTGCAGTTCAGTATAATTTAGCTAATTCTACCTAAATATGACAAAACCAGTAAAAAAATTCATTAAAATATAGTATTGTACACCAGCATATTCAAAGCTTGTTTTAAGCTTGGAAATACAGCCAGGTGACAAATTAATAAAAATTGATGAATTTGAATACTTTAACATTGCAGTTCAGGATAATTTAGCTAATTCTACCGAAATATGACAAAATCAGTGAAAAAATTCATTAAAAATATATTACTGTATACCAGCATGTTCATAGCGCGTTTTAAGCTTGGAAATGAAGCCTGGTTACAAATTTTTAAAAATTGATGAATTTGAATACTTTAACATTGCAGTTCAGTATAATTTAGCTAATTTTACCTAAATATGACAAAACCAGTAAAAAAATTCATTCAAAATATAGTACTGTACACCAGCATAGTCTTAGCGGGTTTTAAGCTTGGAAATACAGCCAAATTACACATTCCTAAAAATTGATGAATTTGAATACTTTAACATTGCAGTTCAGTATAATTTAGCTAATTCTACCGAAATATGACAAATCAGTGAAAAAATTCATTAAAAATATATTACTGTATACCAGCATGTTCATAGCGCGTTTTAAGCTTGGAAATACAGCCTGGTTACAAATTTTTAAAAATTGATGAATTTGAATACTTTAACATTGCAGTTCAGTATAATTTAGCTAATTCTACCTAAATATGACAAAACCAGTAAAAAAATTCATTCAAAATATAGTACTGTACACCAGCATGTTCAAAGCTTGTTTTAAGCTTGGAAATACAGCCAGGTGACAAATTAATAAAAATTGATGAATTTGAATACTTTAACATTGCAGTTCAGTATAATTTAGCTAATTCTACCGAAATATGACAAAATCAGTGAAAAAATTCATTAAAAATATATTACTGTATACCAGCATGTTCATAGCGCGTTTTAAGCTTGGAAATACAGCCTGGTTACAAATTTTTAAAAATTGATGAATTTGAATACTTTAACATTGCAGTTCAGTATAATTTAGCTAATTTTACCTAAATATGACAAAACCAGTAAAAAAATTCATTCAAAATATAGTACTGTACACCAGCATGTTCATAGCTTGTTTTAAGCTTGGAAATACAGCCAGGTGACAAATTCATAAAAATTGATGAATTTGAATACTTTAACATTGCAGTTCAGGATAATTTAGCTAATTCTACCGAAATATGACAAAATCAGTGAAAAAATTCATTAAAAATATATTACTGTATACCAGCATGTTCATAGCGCGTTTTAAGCTTGGAAATGAAGCCTGGTTACAAATTTTTAAAAATTGATGAATTTGAATACTTTAACATTGCAGTTCAGTATAATTTAGCTAATTCTACCTAAATATGACAAAACCAGTAAAAAAATTCATTCAAAATATAGTACTGTACACCAGCATGGTCTTAGCGGGTTTTAAGCTTGGAAATACAGCCAAATTACACATTCCTAAAAATTGATGAATTTGAATACTTTAACATTGCAGTTCAGTATAATTTAGCTAATTCTACCGAAATATGACAAAATCAGTGAAAAAATTTATTAAAAATATATTACTGTTTACCACCATGTTCATAGCGCGTTTTAAGCTTGGAAATACAGCCTGGTTACAAATTTTTAAAAATTGATGAATTTGAATACTTTAACATTGCAGTTCAGTATAATTTAGCTAATTCTACCTAAATATGACAAAACCAGTAAAAAAATTCATTTAAAATATAGTATTGTACACCAGCATATTCAAAGCTTGTTTTAAGCTTGGAAATACAGCCAGGTGACAAATTAATAAAAATTGATGAATTTGAATACTTTAACATTGCAGTTCAGTATAATTTAGCTAATTCTACCGAAATATGACAAAATCAGTGAAAAAATTCATTAAAAATATATTACTGTATACCAGCATGTTCATAGCGCGTTTTAAGCTTGGAAATGAAGCCTGGTTACAAATTTTTAAAAATTGATGAATTTGAATACTTTAACATTGCAGTTCAGTATAATTTAGCTAATTTTACCTAAATATGACAAAACCAGTAAAAAAATTCATTCAAAATATAGTACTGTACACCAGCATATTCTTAGCTTGTTTTAAGCTTGGAAATACAGCCAGGTGACAAATTAATAAAAATTGATGAATTTGAATACTTTAACATTGCAGTTCAGGATAATTTAGATAATTCTACCGAAATATGACAAAATCAGTGAAAAAATTTATTAAAAATATATTACTGTATACCAGCATGTTCATAGCGCGTTTTAAGCTTGGAAATGAAGCCTGGTTACAAATTTTTAAAAATTGATGAATTTGAATACTTTAACATTGCAGTTCAGTATAATTTAGCTAATTCTACCTAAATATGACAAAACCAGTAAAAAAATTCATTCAAAATATAGTACTGTACACCAGCATAGTCTTAGCGGGTTTTAAGCTTGGAAATACAGCCAAATTACACATTCCTAAAAATTGATGAATTTGAATACTTTAACATTGCAGTTCAGTATAATTTAGCTAATTCTACCGAAATATGACAAAATCAGTGAAAAAATTTATTAAAAATATATTACTGTATACCAGCATGTTCATAGCGCGTTTTAAGCTTGGAAATGAAGCCTGGTTACAAATTTTTAAAAATTGATGAATTTGAATACTTTAACATTGCAGTTCAGTATAATTTAGCTAATTCTACCGAAATATGACAAAACCAGTAAAAAATTCATTCAAAATATAGTACTGTACACCAGCATGGTCTTAGCGGGTTTTAAGCTTGGAAATACAGCCAAATTACACATTCCTAAAAATTGATGAATTTGAATACTTTAACATTGCAGTTCAGTATAATTTAGCTAATTCTACCGAAATATGACAAAATCAGTGAAAAAATTCATTAAAAATATATTACTGTATACCAGCATGTTCATAGCGCGTTTTAAGCTTGGAAATACAGCCTGGTTACAAATTTTTAAAAATTGATGAATTTGAATACTTTAACATTGCAGTTCAGTATAATTTAGCTAATTTTACCTAAATATGACAAAACCAGTAAAAAAATTCATTCAAAATATAGTACTGTACACCAGCATGGTCTTAGCGGGTTTTAAGCTTGGAAATACAGCCAAATTACACATTCCTAAAAATTGATGAATTTGAATACTTTAACATTGCAGTTCAGTATAATTTAGCTAATTCTACCGAAATATGACAAAATCAGTGAAAAAATTCATTAAAAATATATTACTGTATACCAGCATGTTCATAGCGCGTTTTAAGCTTGGAAATACAGCCTGGTTACAAATTTTTAAAAATTGATGAATTTGAATACTTTAACATTGCAGTTCAGTATAATTTAGCTAATTTTACCTAAATATGACAAAACCAGTAAAAAAATTCATTCAAAATATAGTACTGTACACCAGCATGTTCATAGCGCGTTTTAAGCTTGGAAATACAGCCAGGTGACAAATTCCTAAAAATTGATGAATTTGAATACTTTAACATTGCAGTTCAGTATAATTTAGCTAATTCTACCGAAATATGACAAAATCAGTGAAAAAATTCATTAAAAATATATTACTGTATACCAGCATGTTCATAGCGCGTTTTAAGCTTGGAAATGCAGCCTGGTTACAAATTTTTAAAAATTGATGAATTTGAATACTTTAACATTGCAGTTCAGTATAATTTAGCTAATTCTACCTAAATATGACAAAACCAGTAAAAAAATTCATTCAAAATATAGTACTGTACACCAGCATGGTCTTAGCGGGTTTTAAGCTTGGAAATACAGCCAAATTACACATTCCTAAAAATTGATGAATTTGAATACTTTAACATTGCAGTTCAGTATAATTTAGCTAATTCTACCGAAATATGACAAAATCAGTGAAAAAATTCATTAAAAATATATTACTGTATACCAGCATGTTCATAGCGCGTTTTAAGCTTGGAAATACAGCCTGGTTACAAATTTTTAAAAATTGATGAATTTGAATACTTTAACATTGCAGTTCAGTATAATTTAGCTAATTTTACCTAAATATGACAAAACCAGTAAAAAAATTCATTCAAAATATAGTACTGTACACCAGCATATTCAAAGCTTGTTTTAAGCTTGGAAATACAGCCAGGTGACAAATTAATAAAAATTGATGAATTTGAATACTTTAACATTGCAGTTCAGGATAATTTAGCTAATTCTACCGAAATATGACAAAATCAGTGAAAAAATTCATTAAAAATATATTACTGTATACCAGCATGTTCATAGCGCGTTTTAAGCTTGGAAATGAAGCCTGGTTACAAATTTTTAAAAATTGATGAATTTGAATACTTTAACATTGCAGTTCAGTATAATTTAGCTAATTTTACCTAAATATGACAAAACCAGTAAAAAAATTCATTCAAAATATAGTACTGTACACCAGCATAGTCTTAGCGGGTTTTAAGCTTGGAAATACAGCCAAATTACACATTCCTAAAAATTGATGAATTTGAATACTTTAACATTGCAGTTCAGTATAATTTAGCTAATTCTACCGAAATATGACAAAATCAGTGAAAAAATTCATTAAAAATATATTACTGTATACCAGCATGTTCATAGCGCGTTTTAAGCTTGGAAATACAGCCTGGTTACAAATTTTTAAAAATTGATGAATTTGAATACTTTAACATTGCAGTTCAGTATAATTTAGCTAATTTTACCTAAATATGACAAAACCAGTAAAAAAATTCATTCAAAATATAGTACTGTACACCAGCATGATCTTAGCGGGTTTTAAGCTTGGAAATACAGCCAAATTACACATTCCTAAAAATTGATGAATTTGAATACTTTAACATTGCAGTTCAGTATAATTTAGCTAATTCTACCGAAATATGACAAAATCAGTGAAAAAATTCATTAAAAATATATTACTGTATACCACCATGTTCATAGCGCGTTTTAAGCTTGGAAATACAGCCTGGTTACAAATTTTTAAAAATTGATGAATTTGAATACTTTAACATTGCAGTTCAGTATAATTTAGCTAATTTTACCTAAATATGACAAAACCAGTAAAAAAATTCATTCAAAATATAGTACTGTACACCAGCATGGTCTTAGCGGGTTTTAAGCTTGGAAATACAGCCAAATTACACATTCCTAAAAATTGATGAATTTGAATACTTTAACATTGCAGTTCAGTATAATTTAGCTAATTCTACCGAAATATGACAAAATCAGTGAAAAAATTCATTAAAAATATATTACTGTATACCAGCATGTTCATAGCGCGTTTTAAGCTTGGAAATGAAGCCTGGTTACAAATTTTTAAAAATTGATGAATTTGAATACTTTAACATTGCAGTTCAGTATAATTTAGCTAATTCTACCTAAATATGACAAAACCAGTAAAAAAATTCATTCAAAATATAGTACTGTACACCAGCATGGTCTTAGCGGGTTTTAAGCTTGGAAATACAGCCAAATTACACATTCCTAAAAATTGATGAATTTGAATACTTTAACATTGCAGTTCAGTATAATTTAGCTAATTCTACCGAAATATGACAAAATCAGTGAAAAAATTCATTAAAAATATATTACTGTTTACCACCATGTTCATAGCGCGTTTTAAGCTTGGAAATACAGCCTGGTTACAAATTTTTAAAAATTGATGAATTTGAATACTTTAACATTGCAGTTCAGTATAATTTAGCTAATTCTACCTAAATATGACAAAACCAGTAAAAAAATTCATTCAAAATATAGTACTGTACACCAGCATGGTCTTAGCGGGTTTTAAGCTTGGAAATACAGCCAAATTACACATTCCTAAAAATTGATGAATTTGAATACTTTAACATTGCAGTTCAGTATAATTTAGCTAATTCTACCGAAATATGACAAAATCAGTGAAAAAATTCATTAAAAATATATTACTGTTTACCACCATGTTCATAGCGCGTTTTAAGCTTGGAAATACAGCCTGGTTACAAATTTTTAAAAATTGATGAATTTGAATACTTTAACATTGCAGTTCAGTATAATTTAGCTAATTCTACCTAAATATGACAAAACCAGTAAAAAAATTCATTTAAAATATAGTATTGTACACCAGCATATTCAAAGCTTGTTTTAAGCTTGGAAATACAGCCAGGTGACAAATTAATAAAAATTGATGAATTTGAATACTTTAACATTGCAGTTCAGGATAATTTAGCTAATTCTACCGAAATATGACAAAATCAGTGAAAAAATTCATTAAAAATATATTACTGTATACCAGCATGTTCATAGCGCGTTTTAAGCTTGGAAATGAAGCCTGGTTACAAATTTTTAAAAATTGATGAATTTGAATACTTTAACATTGCAGTTCAGTATAATTTAGCTAATTTTACCTAAATATGACAAAACCAGTAAAAAAATTCATTCAAAATATAGTACTGTACACCAGCATGGTCTTAGCGGGTTTTAAGCTTGGAAATACAGCCAAATTACACATTCCTAAAAATTGATGAATTTGAATACTTTAACATTGCAGTTCAGTATAATTTAGCTAATTCTACCGAAATATGACAAAATCAGTGAAAAAATTCATTAAAAATATATTACTGTTTACCACCATGTTCATAGCGCGTTTTAAGCTTGGAAATACAGCCTGGTTACAAATTTTTAAAAATTGATGAATTTGAATACTTTAACATTGCAGTTCAGTATAATTTAGCTAATTTTACCTAAATATGACAAAACCAGTAAAAAAATTCATTCAAAATATAGTACTGTACACCAGCATATTCAAAGCTTGTTTTAAGCTTGGAAATACAGCCAGGTGACAAATTCATAAAAATTGATGAATTTGAATACTTTAACATTGCAGTTCAGGATAATTTAGCTAATTCTACCGAAATATGACAAAATCAGTGAAAAAATTCATTAAAAATATATTACTGTATACCAGCATGTTCATAGCGCGTTTTAAGCTTGGAAATGAAGCCTGGTTACAAATTTTTAAAAATTGATGAATTTGAATACTTTAACATTGCAGTTCAGTATAATTTAGCTAATTCTACCTAAATATGACAAAACCAGTAAAAAAATTCATTCAAAATATAGTACTGTACACCAGCATGGTCTTAGCGGGTTTTAAGCTTGGAAATACAGCCAAATTACACATTCCTAAAAATTGATGAATTTGAATACTTTAACATTGCAGTTCAGTATAATTTAGCTAATTCTACCGAAATATGACAAAATCAGTGAAAAAATTCATTAAAAATATATTACTGTATACCAGCATGTTCATAGCGCGTTTTAAGCTTGGAAATGAAGCCTGGTTACAAATTTTTAAAAATTGATGAATTTGAATACTTTAACATTGCAGTTCAGTATAATTTAGCTAATTCTACCTAAATATGACAAAACCAGTAAAAAAATTCATTCAAAATATAGTACTGTACACCAGCATGGTCTTAGCGGGTTTTAAGCTTGGAAATACAGCCAAATTACACATTCCTAAAAATTGATGAATTTGAATACTTTAACATTGCAGTTCAGTATAATTTAGCTAATTCTACCGAAATATGACAAAATCAGTGAAAAAATTCATTAAAAATATATTACTGTTTACCACCATGTTCATAGCGCGTTTTAAGCTTGGAAATACAGCCTGGTTACAAATTTTTAAAAATTGATGAATTTGAATACTTTAACATTGCAGTTCAGTATAATTTAGCTAATTTTACCTAAATATGACAAAACCAGTAAAAAAATTCATTCAAAATATAGTACTGTACACCAGCATATTCAAAGCTTGTTTTAAGCTTGGAAATACAGCCAGGTGACAAATTAATAAAAATTGATGAATTTGAATACTTTAACATTGCAGTTCAGGATAATTTAGCTAATTCTACCGAAATATGACAAAATCAGTGAAAAAATTCATTAAAAATATATTACTGTATACCAGCATGTTCATAGCGCGTTTTAAGCTTGGAAATGAAGCCTGGTTACAAATTTTTAAAAATTGATGAATTTGAATACTTTAACATTGCAGTTCAGTATAATTTAGCTAATTTTACCTAAATATGACAAAACCAGTAAAAAAATTCATTCAAAATATAGTACTGTACACCAGCATGGTCTTAGCGGGTTTTAAGCTTGGAAATACAGCCAAATGACACATTCCTAAAAATTGATGAATTTGAATACTTTAACATTGCAGTTCAGTATAATTTAGCTAATTCTACCGAAATATGACAAAATCAGTGAAAAAATTCATTAAAAATATATTACTGTATACCAGCATGTTCATAGCGCGTTTTAAGCTTGGAAATGAAGCCTGGTTACAAATTTTTAAAAATTGATGAATTTGAATACTTTAACATTGCAGTTCAGTATAATTTAGCTAATTCTACCTAAATATGACAAAACCAGTAAAAAAATTCATTCAAAATATAGTACTGTACACCAGCATGGTCTTAGCGGGTTTTAAGCTTGGAAATACAGCCAAATTACACATTCCTAAAAATTGATGAATTTGAATACTTTAACATTGCAGTTCAGTATAATTTAGCTAATTCTACCGAAATATGACAAAATCAGTGAAAAAATTCATTAAAAATATATTACTGTTTACCACCATGTTCATAGCGCGTTTTAAGCTTGGAAATACAGCCTGGTTACAAATTTTTAAAAATTGATGAATTTGAATACTTTAACATTGCAGTTCAGTATAATTTAGCTAATTTTACCTAAATATGACAAAACCAGTAAAAAAATTCATTCAAAATATAGTACTGTACACCAGCATGGTCTTAGCGGGTTTTAAGCTTGGAAATACAGCCAAATTACACATTCCTAAAAATTGATGAATTTGAATACTTTAACATTGCAGTTCAGTATAATTTAGCTAATTCTACCGAAATATGACAAAATCAGTGAAAAAATTCATTAAAAATATATTACTGTTTACCACCATGTTCATAGCGCGTTTTAAGCTTGGAAATACAGCCTGGTTACAAATTTTTAAAAATTGATGAATTTGAATACTTTAACATTGCAGTTCAGTATAATTTAGCTAATTTTACCTAAATATGACAAAACCAGTAAAAAAATTCATTCAAAATATAGTACTGTACACCAGCATATTCAAAGCTTGTTTTAAGCTTGGAAATACAGCCAGGTGACAAATTAATAAAAATTGATGAATTTGAATACTTTAACATTGCAGTTCAGGATAATTTAGCTAATTCTACCGAAATATGACAAAATCAGTGAAAAAATTCATTAAAAATATATTACTGTATACCAGCATGTTCATAGCGCGTTTTAAGCTTGGAAATGAAGCCTGGTTACAAATTTTTAAAAATTGATGAATTTGAATACTTTAACATTGCAGTTCAGTATAATTTAGCTAATTCTACCTAAATATGACAAAACCAGTAAAAAAATTCATTCAAAATATAGTACTGTACACCAGCATGGTCTTAGCGGGTTTTAAGCTTGGAAATACAGCCAAATTACACATTCCTAAAAATTGATGAATTTGAATACTTTAACATTGCAGTTCAGTATAATTTAGCTAATTCTACCGAAATATGACAAAATCAGTGAAAAAATTCATTAAAAATATATTACTGTTTACCAGCATGTTCATAGCGCGTTTTAAGCTTGGAAATACAGCCTGGTTACAAATTTTTAAAAATTGATGAATTTGAATACTTTAACATTGCAGTTCAGTATAATTTAGCTAATTTTACCTAAATATGACAAAACCAGTAAAAAAATTCATTCAAAATATAGTACTGTACACCAGCATGTTCTTAGCTGGTTTTAAGCTTGGAAATACAGCCAGGTGACAAATTCATAAAAATTGATGAATTTAAATACTTTAACATTGCAGTTCAGTATAATTTAGCTAATTCTACCGAAATATGACAAAATCAGTGAAAAAATTCATTAAAAATATATTACTGTATACCAGCATGTTCATAGCGCGTTTTAAGCTTGGAAATGAAGCCTGGTTACAAATTTTTAAAAATTGATGAATTTGAATACTTTAACATTGCAGTTCAGTATAATTTAGCTAATTTTACCTAAATATGACAAAACCAGTAAAAAAATTCATTCAAAATATAGTACTGTACACCAGCATATTCAAAGCTGGTTTTAAGCTTGGAAATACAGCCAGGTGACAAATTACTAAAAATTGATGAATTTGAATACTTTAACATTGCAGTTCAGTATAATTTAGCTAATTCTACCGAAATATGACAAAATCAGTGAAAAAATTCATTAAAAATATATTACTGTATACCAGCATGTTCATAGCGCGTTTTAAGCTTGGAAATGAAGCCTGGTTACAAATTTTTAAAAATTGATGAATTTGAATACTTTAACATTGCAGTTCAGTATAATTTAGCTAATTCTACCTAAATATGACAAAACCAGTAAAAAAATTCATTCAAAATATAGTACTGTACACCAGCATGGTCTTAGCGGGTTTTAAGCTTGGAAATACAGCCAAATTACACATTCCTAAAAATTGATGAATTTGAATACTTTAACATTGCAGTTCAGTATAATTTAGCTAATTCTACCGAAATATGACAAAATCAGTGAAAAAATTCATTAAAAATATATTACTGTATACCAGCATGTTCATAGCGCGTTTTAAGCTTGGAAATTAAGCCTGGTTACAAATTTTTAAAAATTGATGAATTTGAATACTTTAACATTGCAGTTCAGTATAATTTAGCTAATTTTACCTAAATATGACAAAACCAGTAAAAAAATTCATTCAAAATATAGTACTGTACACCAGCATGGTCTTAGCGGGTTTTAAGCTTGGAAATACAGCCAAATTACAAATTCCTAAAAATTGATGAATTTGAATACTTTAACATTGCAGTTCAGTATAATTTAGCTAATTCTACCGAAATATGACAAAATCAGTGAAAAAATTCATTAAAAATATATTACTGTATACCAGCATGTTCATAGCGCGTTTTAAGCTTGGAAATGAAGCCTGGTTACAAATTTTTAAAAATTGATGAATTTGAATACTTTAACATTGCAGTTCAGTATAATTTAGCTAATTTTACCTAAATATGACAAAACCAGTAAAAAAATTCATTCAAAATATAGTACTGTACACCAGCATATTCAAAGCTTGTTTTAAGCTTGGAAATACAGCCAGGTGACAAATTAATAAAAATTGATGAATTTGAATACTTTAACATTGCAGTTCAGGATAATTTAGCTAATTCTACCGAAATATGACAAAATCAGTGAAAAAATTCATTAAAAATATATTACTGTATACCAGCATGTTCATAGCGCGTTTTAAGCTTGGAAATGAAGCCTGGTTACAAATTTTTAAAAATTGATGAATTTGAATACTTTAACATTGCAGTTCAGTATAATTTAGCTAATTCTACCTAAATATGACAAAACCAGTAAAAAAATTCATTCAAAATATAGTACTGTACACCAGCATGGTCTTAGCGGGTTTTAAGCTTGGAAATACAGCCAAATTACACATTCCTAAAAATTGATGAATTTGAATACTTTAACATTGCAGTTCAGTATAATTTAGCTAATTCTACCGAAATATGACAAAATCAGTGAAAAAATTCATTAAAAATATATTACTGTATACCAGCATGTTCATAGCGCGTTTTAAGCTTGGAAATACAGCCTGGTTACAAATTTTTAAAAATTGATGAATTTGAATACTTTAACATTGCAGTTCAGTATAATTTAGCTAATTCTACCTAAATATGACAAAACCAGTAAAAAAATTCATTCAAAATATAGTACTGTACACCAGCATGGTCTTAGCGGGTTTTAAGCTTGGAAATACAGCCAAATTACACATTCCTAAAAATTGATGAATTTGAATACTTTAACATTGCAGTTCAGTATAATTTAGCTAATTCTATCGAAATATGACAAAATCAGTGAAAAAATTCATTAAAAATATATTACTGTATACCAGCATGTTCATAGCGCGTTTTAAGCTTGGAAATGAAGCCTGGTTACAAATTTTTAAAAATTGATGAATTTGAATACTTTAACATTGCAGTTCAGTATAATTTAGCTAATTTTACCTAAATATGACAAAACCAGTAAAAAAATTCATTCAAAATATAGTACTGTACACCAGCATGGTCTTAGCGGGTTTTAAGCTTGGAAATACAGCCAAATTACACATTCCTAAAAATTGATGAATTTGAATACTTTAACATTGCAGTTCAGTATAATTTAGCTAATTCTACCGAAATATGACAAAATCAGTGAAAAAATTCATTAAAAATATATTACTGTATACCAGCATGTTCATAGCGCGTTTTAAGCTTGGAAATACAGCCTGGTTACAAATTTTTAAAAATTGATGAATTTGAATACTTTAACATTGCAGTTCAGTATAATTTAGCTAATTTTACCTAAATATGACAAAACCAGTAAAAAAATTCATTCAAAATATAGTACTGTACACCAGCATGTTCATAGCTTGTTTTAAGCTTGGAAATACAGCCAGGTGACAAATTCATAAAAATTGATGAATTTAAATACTTTAACATTGCAGTTCAGTATAATTTAGCTAATTCTACCGAAATATGACAAAATCAGTGAAAAAATTCATTAAAAATATATTACTGTATACCAGCATGTTCATAGCGCGTTTTAAGCTTGGAAATGAAGCCTGGTTACAAATTTTTAAAAATTGATGAATTTGAATACTTTAACATTGCAGTTCAGTATAATTTAGCTAATTCTACCTAAATATGACAAAACCAGTAAAAAAATTCATTCAAAATATAGTACTGTACACCAGCATGGTCTTAGCGGGTTTTAAGCTTGGAAATACAGCCAAATTACACATTCCTAAAAATTGATGAATTTGAATACTTTAACATTGCAGTTCAGTATAATTTAGCTAATTCTACCGAAATATGACAAAATCAGTGAAAAAATTCATTAAAAATATATTACTGTATACCAGCATGTTCATAGCGCGTTTTAAGCTTGGAAATGAAGCCTGGTTACAAATTTTTAAAAATTGATGAATTTGAATACTTTAACATTGCAGTTCAGTATAATTTAGCTAATTTTACCTAAATATGACAAAACCAGTAAAAAAATTCATTCAAAATATAGTACTGTACACCAGCATATTCTTAGCGGGTTTTAAGCTTGGAAATACAGCCAAATTACAAATTCCTAAAAATTGATGAATTTGAATACTTTAACATTGCAGTTCAGTATAATTTAGCTAATTCTACCGAAATATGACAAAATCAGTGAAAAATTTATTAAAAATATATTACTGTATACCAGCATGTTCATAGCGCGTTTTAAGCTTGGAAATACAGCCTGGTTACAAATTTTTAAAAATTGATGAATTTGAATACTTTAACATTGCAGTTCAGTATAATTTAGCTAATTCTACCTAAATATGACAAAACCAGTAAAAAAATTCATTCAAAATATAGTACTGTACACCAGCATGGTCTTAGCGGGTTTTAAGCTTGGAAATACAGCCAAATTACACATTCCTAAAAATTGATGAATTTGAATACTTTAACATTGCAGTTCAGTATAATTTAGCTAATTCTACCGAAATATGACAAAATCAGTGAAAAAATTCATTAAAAATATATTACTGTATACCACCATGTTCATAGCGCGTTTTAAGCTTGGAAATACAGCCTGGTTACAAATTTTTAAAAATTGATGAATTTGAATACTTTAACATTGCAGTTCAGTATAATTTAGCTAATTCTACCGAAATATGACAAAACCAGTAAAAAAATTCATTAAAAATATAGTACTGTACACCAGCATGTTCATAGCGCGTTTTAAGCTTGGAAATGAAGCCTGGTTACAAATTTTTAAAAATTGATGAATTTGAATACTTTAACATTGCAGTTCAGTATAATTTAGCTAATTTTACCTAAATATGACAAAACCAGTAAAAAAATTCATTCAAAATATAGTACTGTACACCAGCATGTTCTTAGCGGGTTTTAAGCTTGGAAATACAGCCAAATTACACATTCCTAAAAATTGATGAATTTGAATACTTTAACATTGCAGTTCAGTATAATTTAGCTAATTCTACCGAAATATGACAAAATCAGTGAAAAAATTCATTAAAAATATATTACTGTATACCAGCATGTTCATAGCGCGTTTTAAGCTTGGAAATACAGCCTGGTTACAAATTTTTAAAAATTGATGAATTTGAATACTTTAACATTGCAGTTCAGTATAATTTAGCTAATTTTACCTAAATATGACAAAACCAGTAAAAAAATTCATTCAAAATATAGTACTGTACACCAGCATATTCTTAGCGGGTTTTAAGCTTGGAAATACAGCCAAATTACACATTCCTAAAAATTGATGAATTTGAATACTTTAACATTGCAGTTCAGTATAATTTAGCTAATTCTATCGAAATATGACCAAATCAGTGAAAAAATTCATTAAAAATATATTACTGTATACCAGCATGTTCATAGCGCGTTTTAAGCTTGGAAATGAAGCCTGGTTACAAATTTTTAAAAATTGATGAATTTGAATACTTTAACATTGCAGTTCAGTATAATTTAGCTAATTCTACCGAAATATGACAAAACCAGTAAAAAAATTCATTCAAAATATAGTACTGTACACCAGCATGTTCTTAGCGGGTTTTAAGCTTGGAAATACAGCCAAATTACACATTCCTAAAAATTGATGAATTTGAATACTTTAACATTGCAGTTCAGTATAATTTAGCTAATTCTACCGAAATATGACAAAATCAGTGAAAAAATTCATTAAAAATATATTACTGTTTACCACCATGTTCATAGCGCGTTTTAAGCTTGGAAATACAGCCTGGTTACAAATTTTTAAAAATTGATGAATTTGAATACTTTAACATTGCAGTTCAGTATAATTTAGCTAATTCTACCTAAATATGACAAAACCAGTAAAAAAATTCATTCAAAATATAGTACTGTACACCAGCATGGTCTTAGCGGGTTTTAAGCTTGGAAATACAGCCAAATTACACATTCCTAAAAATTGATGAATTTGAATACTTTAACATTGCAGTTCAGTATAATTTAGCTAATTCTACCGAAATATGACAAAATCAGTGAAAAAATTCATTAAAAATATATTACTGTTTACCACCATGTTCATAGCGCGTTTTAAGCTTGGAAATACAGCCTGGTTACAAATTTTTAAAAATTGATGAATTTGAATACTTTAACATTGCAGTTCAGTATAATTTAGCTAATTCTACCTAAATATGACAAAACCAGTAAAAAAATTCATTTAAAATATAGTATTGTACACCAGCATATTCAAAGCTTGTTTTAAGCTTGGAAATACAGCCAGGTGACAAATTAATAAAAATTGATGAATTTGAATACTTTAACATTGCAGTTCAGGATAATTTAGCTAATTCTACCGAAATATGACAAAATCAGTGAAAAAATTCATTAAAAATATATTACTGTATACCAGCATGTTCATAGCGCGTTTTAAGCTTGGAAATGAAGCCTGGTTACAAATTTTTAAAAATTGATGAATTTGAATACTTTAACATTGCAGTTCAGTATAATTTAGCTAATTCTACCTAAATATGACAAAACCAGTAAAAAAATTCATTCAAAATATAGTACTGTACACCAGCATGGTCATAGCGGGTTTTAAGCTTGGAAATACAGCCAAATTACACATTCCTAAAAATTGATGAATTTGAATACTTTAACATTGCAGTTCAGTATAATTTAGCTAATTCTACCGAAATATGACAAAATCAGTGAAAAAATTCATTAAAAATATATTACTGTATACCAGCATGTTCATAGCGCGTTTTAAGCTTGGAAATGAAGCCTGGTTACAAATTTTTAAAAATTGATGAATTTGAATACTTTAACATTGCAGTTCAGTATAATTTAGCTAATTTTACCTAAATATGACAAAACCAGTAAAAAAATTCATTCAAAATATAGTACTGTACACCAGCATGGTCTTAGCGGGTTTTAAGCTTGGAAATACAGCCAAATTACACATTCCTAAAAATTGATGAATTTGAATACTTTAACATTGCAGTTCAGTATAATTTAGCTAATTCTACCGAAATATGACAAAATCAGTGAAAAAATTCATTAAAAATATATTACTGTATACCACCATGTTCATAGCGCGTTTTAAGCTTGGAAATACAGCCTGGTTACAAATTTTTAAAAATTGATGAATTTGAATACTTTAACATTGCAGTTCAGTATAATTTAGCTAATTTTACCTAAATATGACAAAACCAGTAAAAAAATTCATTCAAAATATAGTACTGTACACCAGCATATTCTTAGCGGGTTTTAAGCTTGGAAATACAGCCAAATTACACATTCCTAAAAATTGATGAATTTGAATACTTTAACATTGCAGTTCAGTATAATTTAGCTAATTCTACCGAAATATGACAAAATCAGTGAAAAAATTCATTAAAAATATATTACTGTATACCAGCATGTTCATAGCGCGTTTTAAGCTTGGAAATGAAGCCTGGTTACAAATTTTTAAAAATTGATGAATTTGAATACTTTAACATTGCAGTTCAGTATAATTTAGCTAATTTTACCTAAATATGACAAAACCAGTAAAAAAATTCATTCAAAATATAGTACTGTACACCAGCATAGTCTTAGCGGGTTTTAAGCTTGGAAATACAGCCAAATTACACATTCCTAAAAATTGATGAATTTGAATACTTTAACATTGCAGTTCAGTATAATTTAGCTAATTCTATCGAAATATGACCAAATCAGTGAAAAAATTCATTAAAAATATATTACTGTATACCAGCATGTTCATAGCGCGTTTTAAGCTTGGAAATGAAGCCTGGTTACAAATTTTTAAAAATTGATGAATTTGAATACTTTAACATTGCAGTTCAGTATAATTTAGCTAATTTTACCTAAATATGACAAAACCAGTAAAAAAATTCATTCAAAATATAGTACTGTACACCAGCATGGTCTTAGCGGGTTTTAAGCTTGGAAATACAGCCAAATTACACATTCCTAAAAATTGATGAATTTGAATACTTTAACATTGCAGTTCAGTATAATTTAGCTAATTCTACCGAAATATGACAAAATCAGTGAAAAAATTCATTAAAAATATATTACTGTATACCAGCATGTTCATAGCGCGTTTTAAGCTTGGAAATACAGCCTGGTTACAAATTTTTAAAAATTGATGAATTTGAATACTTTAACATTGCAGTTCAGTATAATTTAGCTAATTCTACCTAAATATGACAAAACCAGTAAAAAAATTCATTCAAAATATAGTACTGTACACCAGCATGGTCTTAGCGGGTTTTAAGCTTGGAAATACAGCCAAATTACACATTCCTAAAAATTGATGAATTTGAATACTTTAACATTGCAGTTCAGTATAATTTAGCTAATTCTACCGAAATATGACAAAATCAGTGAAAAAATTCATTAAAAATATATTACTGTATACCAGCATGTTCATAGCGCGTTTTAAGCTTGGAAATACAGCCTGGTTACAAATTTTTAAAAATTGATGAATTTGAATACTTTAACATTGCAGTTCAGATCGGATAATTGTAGGTAATTCTACCTAAATATGACAAAACCAGTAAAAAAATTCATTAAAAATATATTACTGTATACCAGCATGTTCATAGCGCGTTTTAAGCTTGGAAATAAAGCCTGGTTACAAATTTTTAAAAATTGATGAATTTGAATACTTTAACATTGCAGTTCAGTATAATTTAGCTAATTTTACCTAAATATGACAAAACCAGTAAAAAAATTCATTCAAAATATAGTACTGTACACCAGCATGGTCTTAGCGGGTTTTAAGCTTGGAAATACAGCCAAATTACACATTCCTAAAAATTGATGAATTTGAATACTTTAACATTGCAGTTCAGTATAATTTAGCTAATTCTACCGAAATATGACAAAATCAGTGAAAAAATTCATTAAAAATATATTACTGTATACCAGCATGTTCATAGCGCGTTTTAAGCTTGGAAATACAGCCTGGTTACAAATTTTTAAAAATTGATGAATTTGAATACTTTAACATTGCAGTTCAGTATAATTTAGCTAATTCTACCTAAATATGACAAAACCAGTAAAAAAATTCATTCAAAATATAGTACTGTACACCAGCATGGTCTTAGCGGGTTTTAAGCTTGGAAATACAGCCAAATTACACATTCCTAAAAATTGATGAATTTGAATACTTTAACATTGCAGTTCAGTATAATTTAGCTAATTCTACCGAAATATGACAAAATCAGTGAAAAAATTCATTAAAAATATATTACTGTATACCAGCATGTTCATAGCGCGTTTTAAGCTTGGAAATGAAGCCTGGTTACAAATTTTTAAAAATTGATGAATTTGAATACTTTAACATTGCAGTTCAGTATAATTTAGCTAATTCTACCTAAATATGACAAAACCAGTAAAAAAATTCATTCAAAATATAGTACTGTACACCAGCATGTTCTTAGCGGGTTTTAAGCTTGGAAATACAGCCAAATTACACATTCCTAAAAATTGATGAATTTGAATACTTTAACATTGCAGTTCAGTATAATTTAGCTAATTCTACCGAAATATGACAAAATCAGTGAAAAAATTTATTAAAAATATATTACTGTTTACCACCATGTTCATAGCGCGTTTTAAGCTTGGAAATACAGCCTGGTTACAAATTTTTAAAAATTGATGAATTTGAATACTTTAACATTGCAGTTCAGTATAATTTAGCTAATTCTACCTAAATATGACAAAACCAGTAAAAAAATTCATTCAAAATATAGTACTGTACACCAGCATGGTCTTAGCGGGTTTTAAGCTTGGAAATACAGCCAAATTACACATTCCTAAAAATTGATGAATTTGAATACTTTAACATTGCAGTTCAGTATAATTTAGCTAATTCTACCGAAATATGACAAAATCAGTGAAAAAATTTATTAAAAATATATTACTGTTTACCACCATGTTCATAGCGCGTTTTAAGCTTGGAAATACAGCCTGGTTACAAATTTTTAAAAATTGATGAATTTGAATACTTTAACATTGCAGTTCAGTATAATTTAGCTAATTCTACCTAAATATGACAAAACCAGTAAAAAAATTCATTTAAAATATAGTATTGTACACCAGCATATTCAAAGCTTGTTTTAAGCTTGGAAATACAGCCAGGTGACAAATTAATAAAAATTGATGAATTTGAATACTTTAACATTGCAGTTCAGGATAATTTAGCTAATTCTACCGAAATATGACAAAATCAGTGAAAAAATTCATTAAAAATATATTACTGTATACCAGCATGTTCATAGCGCGTTTTAAGCTTGGAAATGAAGCCTGGTTACAAATTTTTAAAAATTGATGAATTTGAATACTTTAACATTGCAGTTCAGTATAATTTAGCTAATTCTACCTAAATATGACAAAACCAGTAAAAAAATTCATTCAAAATATAGTACTGTACACCAGCATGGTCTTAGCGGGTTTTAAGCTTGGAAATACAGCCAAATTACACATTCCTAAAAATTGATGAATTTGAATACTTTAACATTGCAGTTCAGTATAATTTAGCTAATTCTACCGAAATATGACAAAATCAGTGAAAAAATTCATTAAAAATATATTACTGTATACCAGCATGTTCATAGCGCGTTTTAAGCTTGGAAATGAAGCCTGGTTACAAATTTTTAAAAATTGATGAATTTGAATACTTTAACATTGCAGTTCAGTATAATTTAGCTAATTCTACCTAAATATGACAAAACCAGTAAAAAAATTCATTCAAAATATAGTACTGTACACCAGCATGTTCTTAGCGGGTTTTAAGCTTGGAAATACAGCCAAATTACACATTCCTAAAAATTGATGAATTTGAATACTTTAACATTGCAGTTCAGTATAATTTAGCTAATTCTACCGAAATATGACAAAATCAGTGAAAAAATTCATTAAAAATATATTACTGTATACCAGCATGTTCATAGCGCGTTTTAAGCTTGGAAATACAGCCTGGTTACAAATTTTTAAAAATTGATGAATTTGAATACTTTAACATTGCAGTTCAGTATAATTTAGCTAATTCTACCTAAATATGACAAAACCAGTAAAAAAATTCATTCAAAATATAGTACTGTACACCAGCATGGTCCTAGCGGGTTTTAAGCTTGGAAATACAGCCAAATTACACATTCCTAAAAATTGATGAATTTGAATACTTTAACATTGCAGTTCAGTATAATTTAGCTAATTCTACCGAAATATGACAAAATCAGTGAAAAAATTCATTAAAAATATATTACTGTATACCAGCATGTTCATAGCGCGTTTTAAGCTTGGAAATACAGCCTGGTTACAAATTTTTAAAAATTGATGAATTTGAATACTTTAACATTGCAGTTCAGTATAATTTAGCTAATTCTACCTAAATATGACAAAACCAGTAAAAAAATTCATTTAAAATATAGTATTGTACACCAGCATATTCAAAGCTTGTTTTAAGCTTGGAAATACAGCCAGGTGACAAATTAATAAAAATTGATGAATTTGAATACTTTAACATTGCAGTTCAGGATAATTTAGATAATTCTACCGAAATATGACAAAATCAGTGAAAAAATTCATTAAAAATATATTACTGTATACCAGCATGTTCATAGCGCGTTTTAAGCTTGGAAATGAAGCCTGGTTACAAATTTTTAAAAATTGATGAATTTGAATACTTTAACATTGCAGTTCAGTATAATTTAGCTAATTTTACCTAAATATGACAAAACCAGTAAAAAAATTCATTCAAAATATAGTACTGTACACCAGCATAGTCTTAGCGGGTTTTAAGCTTGGAAATACAGCCAAATTACACATTCCTAAAAATTGATGAATTTGAATACTTTAACATTGCAGTTCAGTATAATTTAGCTAATTCTATCGAAATATGACCAAATCAGTGAAAAAATTCATTAAAAATATATTACTGTATACCAGCATGTTCATAGCGCGTTTTAAGCTTGGAAATGAAGCCTGGTTACAAATTTTTAAAAATTGATGAATTTGAATACTTTAACATTGCAGTTCAGTATAATTTAGCTAATTTTACCTAAATATGACAAAACCAGTAAAAAAATTCATTCAAAATATAGTACTGTACACCAGCATGGTCTTAGCGGGTTTTAAGCTTGGAAATACAGCCAAATTACACATTCCTAAAAATTGATGAATTTGAATACTTTAACATTGCAGTTCAGTATAATTTAGCTAATTCTACCGAAATATGACAAAATCAGTGAAAAAATTCATTAAAAATATATTACTGTTTACCACCATGTTCATAGCGCGTTTTAAGCTTGGAAATACAGCCTGGTTACAAATTTTTAAAAATTGATGAATTTGAATACTTTAACATTGCAGTTCAGTATAATTTAGCTAATTCTACCTAAATATGACAAAACCAGTAAAAAAATTCATTCAAAATATAGTACTGTACACCAGCATATTCAAAGCTTGTTTTAAGCTTGGAAATACAGCCAGGTGACAAATTAATAAAAATTGATGAATTTGAATACTTTAACATTGCAGTTCAGGATAATTTAGATAATTCTACCGAAATATGACAAAATCAGTGAAAAAATTTATTAAAAATATATTACTGTATACCAGCATGTTCATAGCGCGTTTTAAGCTTGGAAATGAAGCCTGGTTACAAATTTTTAAAAATTGATGAATTTGAATACTTTAACATTGCAGTTCAGTATAATTTAGCTAATTCTACCTAAATATGACAAAACCAGTAAAAAAATTCATTCAAAATATAGTACTGTACACCAGCATGTTCTTAGCGGGTTTTAAGCTTGGAAATACAGCCAAATTACACATTCCTAAAAATTGATGAATTTGAATACTTTAACATTGCAGTTCAGTATAATTTAGCTAATTCTACCGAAATATGACAAAATCAGTGAAAAAATTTATTAAAAATATATTACTGTATACCAGCATGTTCATAGCGCGTTTTAAGCTTGGAAATACAGCCTGGTTACAAATTTTTAAAAATTGATGAATTTGAATACTTTAACATTGCAGTTCAGTATAATTTAGCTAATTTTACCTAAATATGACAAAACCAGTAAAAAAATTCATTCAAAATATAGTACTGTACACCAGCATGGTCTTAGCGGGTTTTAAGCTTGGAAATACAGCCAAATTACACATTCCTAAAATTGATGAATTTGAATACTTTAACATTGCAGTTCAGTATAATTTAGCTAATTCTACCGAAATATGACAAAATCAGTGAAAAAATTCATTAAAAATATATTACTGTATACCAGCATGTTCATAGCGCGTTTTAAGCTTGGAAATGAAGCCTGGTTACAAATTTTTAAAAATTGATGAATTTGAATACTTTAACATTGCAGTTCAGTATAATTTAGCTAATTTTACCTAAATATGACAAAACCAGTAAAAAAATTCATTCAAAATATAGTACTGTACACCAGCATGGTCTTAGCGGGTTTTAAGCTTGGAAATACAGCCAAATTACACATTCCTAAAAATTGATGAATTTGAATACTTTAACATTGCAGTTCAGTATAATTTAGCTAATTCTATCGAAATATGACCAAATCAGTGAAAAAATTCATTAAAAATATATTACTGTATACCAGCATGTTCATAGCGCGTTTTAAGCTTGGAAATGAAACCTGGTTACAAATTTTTAAAAATTGATGAATTTGAATACTTTAACATTGCAGTTCAGTATAATTTAGCTAATTCTACCTAAATATGACAAAACCAGTAAAAAAATTCATTTAAAATATAGTATTGTACACCAGCATATTCAAAGCTTGTTTTAAGCTTGGAAATACAGCCAGGTTACAAATTACTAAAAATTGATGAATTTGAATACTTTAACATTGCAGTTCAGTATAATTTAGCTAATTCTACC
Organism: Epiperipatus broadwayi; assembly: GCA_028023455.1. Classification (NCBI taxonomy): domain Eukaryota; kingdom Metazoa; phylum Onychophora; class Udeonychophora; order Euonychophora; family Peripatidae; genus Epiperipatus; species Epiperipatus broadwayi. Next base: position 3,615 of record JAQFVV010011403.1, on the reverse strand, counting down.
GAAATATGACAAAATCAGTGAAAAAATTTATTAAAAATATATTACTGTATACCAGCATGTTCATAGCGCGTTTTAAGCTTGGAAATGAAGCCTGGTTACAAATTTTTAAAAATTGATGAATTTGAATACTTTAACATTGCAGTTCAGTATAATTTAGCTAATTTTACCTAAATATGACAAAACCAGTAAAAAAATTCATTCAAAATATAGTACTGTACACCAGCATGTTCTTAGCGGGTTTTAAGCTTGGAAATACAGCCAAATTACACATTCCTAAAAATTGATGAATTTGAATACTTTAACATTGCAGTTCAGTATAATTTAGCTAATTCTACCGAAATATGACAAAATCAGTGAAAAAATTCATTAAAAATATATTACTGTATACCAGCATGTTCATAGCGCGTTTTAAGCTTGGAAATACAGCCTGGTTACAAATTTTTAAAAATTGATGAATTTGAATACTTTAACATTGCAGTTCAGTATAATTTAGCTAATTTTACCTAAATATGACAAAACCAGTAAAAAAATTCATTCAAAATATAGTACTGTACACCAACATGGTCTTAGCGGGTTTTAAGCTTGGAAATACAGCCAGGTTACAAATTCCTAAAAATTGATGAATTTGAATACTTTAACATTGCAGTTCAGTATAATTTAGCTAATTCTACCGAAATATGACAAAATCAGTGAAAAAATTCATTAAAAAAATATTACTGTATACCAGCATGTTCATAGCGCGTTTTAAGCTTGGAAATACAGCCTGGTTACAAATTTTTAAAAATTGATGAATTTGAATACTTTAACATTGCAGTTCAGTATAATTTAGCTAATTTTACCTAAATATGACAAAACCAGTAAAAAAATTCATTTAAAATATAGTATTGTACACCAGCATATTCAAAGCTTGTTTTAAGCTTGGAAATACAGCCAGGTGACACATTAATAAAAATTGATGAATTTGAATACTTTAACATTGCAGTTCAGTATAATTTAGCTAATTCTACCGAAATATGACAAAATCAGTGAAAAAATTTATTAAAAATATATTACTGTATACCAGCATGTTCATAGCGCGTTTTAAGCTTGGAAATGAAGCCTGGTTACAAATTTTTAAAAATTGATGAATTTGAATACTTTAACATTGCAGTTCAGTATAATTTAGCTAATTTTACCTAAATATGACAAAACCAGTAAAAAAATTCATTCAAAATATAGTACTGTACACCAGCATGGTCTTAGCGGGTTTTAAGCTTGGAAATACAGCCAAATTACACATTCCTAAAAATTGATGAATTTGAATACTTTAACATTGCAGTTCAGTATAATTTAGCTAATTCTACCGAAATATGACAAAATCAGTGAAAAAATTCATTAAAAATATATTACTGTTTACCACCATGTTCATAGCGCGTTTTAAGCTTGGAAATACAGCCTGGTTACAAATTTTTAAAAATTGATGAATTTGAATACTTTAACATTGCAGTTCAGTATAATTTAGCTAATTCTACCTAAATATGACAAAACCAGTAAAAAAATTCATTCAAAATATAGTACTGTACACCAGCATATTCTTAGCGGGTTTTAAGCTTGGAAATACAGCCAAATTACACATTCCTAAAAATTGATGAATTTGAATACTTTAACATTGCAGTTCAGTATAATTTAGCTAATTCTACCGAAATATGACAAAATCAGTGAAAAAATTCATTAAAAATATATTACTGTATACCACCATGTTCATAGCGCGTTTTAAGCTTGGAAATGAAGCCTGGTTACAAATTTTTAAAAATTGATGAATTTGAATACTTTAACATTGCAGTTCAGTATAATTTAGCTAATTTTACCTAAATATGACAAAACCAGTAAAAAAATTCATTCAAAATATAGTACTGTACACCAGCATGGTCTTAGCGGGTTTTAAGCTTGGAAATACAGCCAAATTACACATTCCTAAAAATTGATGAATTTGAATACTTTAACATTGCAGTTCAGTATAATTTAGCTAATTCTACCGAAATATGACAAAATCAGTGAAAAAATTTATTAAAAATATATTACTGTATACCAGCATGTTCATAGCGCGTTTTAAGCTTGGAAATGAAGCCTGGTTACAAATTTTTAAAAATTGATGAATTTGAATACTTTAACATTGCAGTTCAGTATAATTTAGCTAATTTTACCTAAATATGACAAAACCAGTAAAAAAATTCATTCAAAATATAGTACTGTACACCAGCATGGTCTTAGCGGGTTTTAAGCTTGGAAATACAGCCAAATTACACATTCCTAAAAATTGATGAATTTGAATACTTTAACATTGCAGTTCAGTATAATTTAGCTAATTCTACCGAAATATGACAAAATCAGTGAAAAAATTTATTAAAAATATATTACTGTATACCAGCATGTTCATAGCGCGTTTTAAGCTTGGAAATACAGCCTGGTTACAAATTTTTAAAAATTGATGAATTTGAATACTTTAACATTGCAGTTCAGTATAATTTAGCTAATTCTACCTAAATATGACAAAACCAGTAAAAAAATTCATTCAAAATATAGTACTGTACACCAGCATGTTCATAGCGCGTTTTAAGCTTGGAAATACAGCCAGGTGACAAATTAATAAAAATTGATGAATTTGAATACTTTAACATTGCAGTTCAGTATAATTTAGCTAATTCTACCGAAATATGACAAAATCAGTGAAAAAATTCATTAAAAATATATTACTGTATACCAGCATGTTCATAGCGCGTTTTAAGCTTGGAAATACAGCCAGGTTACAAATTTTTAAAAATTGATGAATTTGAATACTTTAACATTGCAGTTCAGTATAATTTAGCTAATTCTACCTAAATATGACAAAACCAGTAAAAAAATTCATTTAAAATATAGTATTGTACACCAGCATATTCAAAGCTTGTTTTAAGCTTGGAAATACAGCCAGGTGACAAATTAATAAAAATTGATGAATTTGAATACTTTAACATTGCAGTTCAGGATAATTTAGATAATTCTACCGAAATATGACAAAATCAGTGAAAAAATTTATTAAAAATATATTACTGTATACCAGCATGTTCATAGCGCGTTTTAAGCTTGGAAATGAAGCCTGGTTACAAATTTTTAAAAATTGATGAATTTGAATACTTTAACATTGCAGTTCAGTATAATTTAGCTAATTTTACCTAAATATGACAAAACCAGTAAAAAAATTCATTCAAAATATAGTACTGTACACCAGCATGGTCTTAGCGGGTTTTAAGCTTGGAAATACAGCCAAATTACACATTCCTAAAAATTGATGAATTTGAATACTTTAACATTGCAGTTCAGTATAATTTAGCTAATTCTATCGAAATATGACAAAATCAGTGAAAAAATTCATTAAAAATATATTACTGTATACCAGCATGTTCATAGCGCGTTTTAAGCTTGGAAATGAAGCCTGGTTACAAATTTTTAAAAATTGATGAATTTGAATACTTTAACATTGCAGTTCAGTATAATTTAGCTAATTCTACCGAAATATGACAAAATCAGTGAAAAAATTCATTCAAAATATAGTACTGTACACCAGCATGTTCTTAGCGGGTTTTAAGCTTGGAAATA
>JAQFVV010011402.1:0-49074 GCA_028023455.1 Epiperipatus broadwayi | reverse complement strand
AAATCTGTTATTAGTATACAATTATGAATTACAATTTAGAAAGTAATAGAATATGATAATATATTATCTCATATACCTAATAATAATAACAAAAAAACAGCAAGATAGCACTAAATTATTAGAGATCACTGAAAGCCAAAATTGACTAATTGTAAAACTATAGCACTTTGAACTAAAGCCAATACAGGCTACTAGATATGCTTATAAATTGAATAAAGGATGAATCACTCAATAGTCTTAAGAGATGCTTGTGGAATTCATAGGAGCTATTATGCACTAATGAAAGGTATATAATAATTGGCAATAAAAGTGTCCTCTGTCAGGGATGAATTAAAATTTTGAAAATATTTAACAAATATTGTACTGCCATACAGCTAAAGCCTAAGCATATCTTATATAAAAATTGATGTGTATATAAAAAACTGCAAATCCAGACATTCTGTGACATATTCATTAACAAGAAATAGTGTTCTTGGCCAAAAACTGAGTGAAACAGACGTTGAAAGGCATTCCAAGCAATTCTTCATGATTCTAGTTAATCCTGACTCAAAGTAAAACTAGTAAACAATACTATTTCAGCTGAATATGTTCACATATTAAAAAATATTTGGATTACCAGAAATCCTGGTATCAGACAATGATGAGAGATTTTATCCATTGAATGTAAAGCTTTCCTAATAGAATTGGGGCAAGGGTGAAACATGTTTGTATTCTATCATATCAATAAACATCACATGATCACTATCTCATACTAGCACATCATTATTAAACAAGGCAAAACTCTCCATACAGCAGTGCCACCCTATGCCAACCAGAGTAATCAATGGATGCCAGAAGACTTGTGCATAAAATCCCTATCTAGTGCCTACTCATCCAATATCCCCAGAGTAGGTTCTGGCTTGGGGCCATCATCAGTGAGGAGCCTTGGATCTAAGAGCACTGCATCTAGATCTTAGGATCTAATGCAACCCTCCTGCTACCATGTTTTATCTCCACTTAACTACAAAACTATGAGAAAAAAAATTGAAAAACAATATTTTCAATCTAAGCTCAATAGCTTATATAGTCATATGGGTCTGAACTCAATTCAGTACCCATACATTTTAGTGGCATACTGTATGGAGAGAGTTTTGCCTTGTTTAATAACAATTATATGCTAATATAAGATAGTGGGCTTCAGAAAGGAGTTTGCTATTAACTGAAAGGAGACCGTTTGATTCCTCTTGGATGCCTTAAAGGAACCGAGCAGGGCAAATTCCTAATGTCCACTCCATACGTTCTTGTCATTGCAGCTGTTAGTACTATGTGATTATTCATATAGTATACGAACATGGATGGGCAGCTCACCAACACGCATTAGCCAGCGTGGTGAGTTTATTGGCTTTTTACCTCTGAGTTTAAGATCAAGAAACACCATGGTCTTCCTTTTCAGTGCCTGATAAGGCAGAATGAGTGTTTATGTAAATGATATTTTTCCAATACATATATACAATTATGACAGACAAAAATAAAGCATGGCCCTTATTCCCAGGAGACTGTAAAGTCACCAACCAAGGCAGCGGTTGGTGGCCAAAGGTGGAGGGTGCTAAGAATCCCCTGATTGCAGACCCAGGCTGCCATTTGATGACGACTTTTTATTTAGGTACTTACAACTGCATATCACTTTTAAGTGAAGGAATATTGCAAGAATTAGAAGAACTGTCTTATATTAAATGGGATATTATTGGACTTTGTGAAGTTAGAAGAAAAGGTGAATTTCTTCTTATCAGAAGTATATTCTCTTATTTTTCACCTTCACTTTTTTGCATATTTTCATATAATCATATATATCATTTATAATACTTCACTCATATAGACTTTAATGCAATTAATTTTTTTAAAAACTTCTTTAGTTTCTTACAGTTTCGACTGTCCAGCAGTCTTCTTCAGAGAATAAAGAAGTTTTTAAGAAAATTAATTGCATTAAAGTGTATATGAGTGAAGTATTATAAATGATATAAGAAAAGGTGAAGAAACAATTGATTTAAAAAGTGGACATATACTCTATTATAAAGGCACACATACTGGAAATACAAGTGGAGTTGGGATTCATTATAAATAAAAAGTGGAAGAACAATATTGTGGAGATTGATGGTGTATTGGACAGAGTGGCAAGATTAGTTATACAACTTAATAGCAGATACCAAATGCAAATAATTCAGATTTATGCCCCAAGTTCTCATAGTGATGAAGTAGTAGAAGATTTTTATATGGATGTACAAAAGGCTTTTGATCAGAGTAAACAACATTTTAAAATTGTTATGGGAGACTTTAATGCTAGAATTGGTAGACAAATGAAAGATGAAATTGCTGTAGGTAATTTTGGTTATGGTAATAGAAATGAGAAAGGACATAGACTTGTGGAGTTTGCAGAAAAAGAAAAACTTTATATTATGAATTCTTTTTTTGAGAAAAATGTTAAAAGGAAATGGACATGAAAGCATCCAAATGAAGGTACAGCTGACTTGGATTATATTTTGACTAACAGGAAATACATATTTCAAGATTGTAATGTTCTTAATAAATTTAACACAGGAAGTGATCATCGATTAGTAAGGTGTAAGTTACATGTTAATGTAAAACTAAAGAGACAAAAATTATTTAGAAAAACAATATTTACAGTTGATATTCCCAATCTTCAGAAATATTCTAATGAATTTAAATTAGAACTTACAAATCGGTTTCAAGTGTTAAAGAGATTTTGAATATGATTCAGATTTGAATGAAATTAATATGAAAATAACTGATACACTTTTAAAAACTGCAACAAAGATAGCTGGTAGAAAAAAGCAGCAATTGACCAATAAAATTTCTACTGAGACTAGAGAATTTATGAAGAAAAGAAGGAATATGAAGATATACAAAATGATGTATTAAAAAGAATTGAATATCTCGAATTTTGTAAAATGGTACAGAAAAGAGTTGAAAATGATGTAAGAAAGTATAACTGTGAAATAGCAAGAAAAGCTGTAGAAGAAAATAAAAGTCTCAAGAATGTTAAACAACATTTTGGTATTGGTAGGAAATTTATATCTGCAATAAGAAAAAAAGATGGAATTATTACTAAAAAGAGAAATGACATCTGAAATTGGTAGAAGATTTTTATCAAGAATTATATAGTAATAAAGAACAAGTACCTCCTATATCTATTACATCTTCCGAATTGCCCAGAATTTTAAATGAAGAAGTGATACATGCAATTAAATGTATGAAGAAAGGAAAGGCTCCAGGTAATGACAGAATTATAATTGATGTATTAAAAGAAGCAGGTGAAGAAATAGAATTTTTTTAGCAAAGTTATATACCAAATGTCTAAATGATAAAGATGTACCGGATGATTGGAAGAATGCAGTAATAATATTAATATTTAAAAAAGGTGATAAGGAAGATATTAGAAATTACAGACCTATCAGCCTTTTATCAGTCTTATATAAAATTTTTACCAAGATAATTACAACTCGTCTACAGAGAACTTTGGATTTCCACCAACCAAGAGAACAAGTTGGATTTAAAAGTGGTTTTAGTACAGTAGATCATATCCAGGTATTGAGAGAAGTTATAGAAAGGACAAATGAATATGAGTCGTCATTATGTTTTGGATTTGTAAATTATGAAAAGGCATTCGATTCTATACACATTTCTTCAGTGATTAAAGCATTGGATCATCAAGGTATAGATCCAGGATAGTCATATTTTAAAGAATGTTTATAAAAATACAACAGCAACAATTAGATTAGATAATGATACTGGGAAAGTCAACATTGAGAAAGGTATAAGACAAGGTGACTCCATATCTCCAAAACTTTTTACAGCAGTGCTGCAAGAAATATTTTGTGGATTAAAATGGGAAACTAAAGGAGTGAAAGTAAATGGAGAGTATTTAAATCATTTAGATTTTGCAGATGATGTAATTGTTTTTGCAAATAATGCTTCAGAGCTGCAGGAAATGTTGCAGGAGTTAGCAGATGAAAGTAAAAAAGTAGGACTAAAGATAAATGTTAAAAAGACTAAAGTAATGTTTAATCGATTTGTTCAAAATATGAAAATAAAGATTGATTATGAAGAATTAGAAGAAGTTAACTGTTACAAATACCTTGATCAGATTATTAATACAGATGGAAACATAATGGAGGAAATTAATCCTAGAATTAAACTTGGTTGGAGTGCTTTTGGTAGAAATAACTTGATACTAAAAGGAAATATGCCTGTGTTTGAAAAGAATGGTTTTTAACAAATGTGTTTTACCAGTTCTTACTTATGGATCTGAGACTTGGACACTTAATAGAAGAGCAATACAGAGACCTCAGACCACTCAAAGGAGTATGGAGAGATGTATGTTGGGAGTAACAAGAAGAGATCGAAAATGCAATGTATGGGTAAGAGAACAAACAGGTGTTACTGACCTTATTGAAAAAATTAAAAGATTGAAATGGAGTTGGGCTGGACATATTGCTAGAAGATATGATAATAGATGGACAATTGAAATTTTAAACTGGATTCCAAGAGATTGCAAAAGACCCAGACAGAGACCACATGTGAGATGGATGGATGAAATAAGAAACTGTGCAGGGGTGTTGTGGAAAAGAGAAGCTAAAGATCGGAGAAGATGGATTAAACTTGGAGAGACCTTCATCCTGCAGTGGATTGATAATGGTTGATGATGATGGTGATGAGATAGTGATCATGTGATATTTAGTGATTTAACACCAATCCTGCCTAAATAGGATAGTGGCGGCTATGGTTGTTAAAGAGCCAAAGCCACCAAAATGTATGGGTACTGAATTGAGTTCAGACCCATATGACTATATAAGCTATTGAGTTTAGATTGAAAATATTAATGTTTTCAATTTCATTCTCATAGTTTTGTAGTTATGTGGAGATAAAAGGTGGTAGCTGGAGGGTTGCATTAGATCCTAAGATCTAGATTCAGTGCTCTCAGATCCAAGGCTCCTCACTGATGATGGCCACAAGCTAGAAACTAGTCTGGGGATATTGGATGAGTAGGCACTAGATGGGGATTTTATGCACAAGCCTTCTGGCATCCATTGATTACTCTGATTGGCACAAGGTGGCACTACTGTATGGAGAGAGTTTTGCCTTGTTTACTATCATATCATCCTGAATCAAGCAAGATTGCTGAGAAAACTGTTCAGCAGCTGAAGCAAAATATAAATAGCATAGTAACAACATACAGGAAGTTGTAAATTTTAAAATACTTCACCAGAACATTACTCAATTCAACCAATTTCCAGTATTCATTTTCATTATCATGTTAATCATATCCAAAGAAAGTGGATAAAACTATGCAAGAACACTAGTCACTTAGTGAATACTGTACTATACTGAAACTAGATTCTTAAATTATTCTAATTGAGAATATAAATGAAAATGTAGATCTGGGAGTAAGTTGACTGATAAAAAGTAGAACACTAATGGAAAATAGTCATAAAGAAATGGCTTCCCATTTGTTTAAAATTGTAGACGAGATTCTGGGAGGATAATGCTCCAGCCCAGTTAAGAGCATGTTCATGCTATAAACTTACAACCACAAAAAATACGTAGTGTTGCATTGGTGGTCGAGAGGTCAGCGCGACTGCCTTGCACTTGCAGGCAGTTGCCCGGGTCGCGGGTTCGCGTTCCGGCCGATGCTATGACAATTTAATAATAATAAAAAAAAATTACGTAATCGAGATGTATAGATGAGGGGGGAAAAGTCACTTTTAGATAATAGAAAAACATTAGTTATTTTTAAGACAGCATCCTTACAATACAAAATAGTGATGCTTCAGAGAATTGTTAAAAATGATGATTTAAGTTGCAAACCAGGGTAGAGATCAACATGTCAAGCTAGAAGAAACATCTAAATGAAAGGCCTCGGCATGCCTTGATAACTACTAACGTCTCGGATCACAAATTCGACCTACGGATAGTTTAAAGGCTCTTTTGCTTTTACTACGACTTCGGACAGAATTACAAAATCTTATATCACATTTACATTTAATGAATTATAATTTACCTTTACTATATTAAATATTTGTACTAAACTACTCTCTGATGGTCTATCATTTCGTTCGATTTGTACCTTTGAAGCACCGATTCCAGTTTGTTTAAAAAGTCTGGATATAATAATTTTAAAATCAGAAAAACTATTTTTACTTTTTCTTCTTAGTTTAATAATTTTAAATATTTATCTTCATTTTTAACTTTATTTCTTTACTCAAAGAAATAATTTTTTTCCTCAAAATTTTTAAAACGTTAAAGACAAACAGCCGCAGAAATTAAACATCACGTGATCGCTAACGTTCACGGTCATATTTAGATAAATACTGTTATATTTTAGTTAGCTTCATATAATTTTAAAATATAAATCGTAAATGTTAATAATTCAAATATTTACATTAAAAGACTATAGCTACATAATGACAATTATTATATTTATATAAATTAAGTTTATTCTTACAATTTAAATACATATTTATCAATAAAAGCACTATGATTAATACACAATTGAATTATCCTAAATAGATACATTAAATATATACCAAGTTTATGATAATCTTATCACAGTTATCTTTTTTTTAAAAGAAAAAAAAGTAGTCGTAATAAGATGAAATAAAACTGTGAATAATTACAAGGATTCTAAATTTGTTACATAGCGCTGTCTATCGGGATAGTTAAGCTTTCATTAAAGTGATGGAAATCTTTATTAATTCTCAGTTGTGGCAACCTTTTTACGTATGCGTGCCATACAGTTATTAAATCAAAATATAAACAACTTAATTATTGCAGTTCTTTACAAGTTTATAAACAAAATAATAATAATAATTAAACAAAATTTTTAAATAAGCTAAATATAAGTAAACAATATTTTGTAAATAAACATTTAAAATCAACATAAATTGATATTATTTAATGAGATTTTTGCTGTTGTACATTGGATGCCAAATATTTTATATCTGGTTCATATTTTGTCATTTTTAATCATGTATATGCTGAACTAGATTTATCTGTCATTCTATTTCTCGAATTGTCTTTAATTGAATTCGTTTCTGAAAACATTGATTCACATAAATATGTAGAGGAAAAAATTGATAATATAGCAGTCGCTAATTTTTTTAAACAATTAAATGTTACACAAATAGCATTCCAGGCAGTCAGTAGTTCATCTTCAGCATTCTTTTTACTTGCATCCAATAATCGATCATTTTCCATTGTTTCTAAACTCATTCCTTGAGTCAGTAAATTTCTGTATCCCTATAGAATTGGATTGAAAATCGATTGATTGCATTTCCATATCTTTCAAATAAAGCCATTCAAAAATTTCTAACTTGAGACTATCCATTGATTATGTCTGGATATAAAATAAATTTTGATATTTCTGAAAATTGTCTGAACTGTGTAAATCTTAAAGAAAATTCATCAATTATCGATTGAATAACAGCACAAAAGTCTTGCGTCAATTTTATTTGATTTTTCATGAGATTGTAAATCAGTCAAGAACTTTTTTAGATTTAGAAAATATTTGAAAGTATAAAAAATATCATAATTGAAAATTTGTAATTTAGCTTCAAGTGCTTTGATCAAATTAAACATGACAACAATTGTGTTATTATAACCTTGCAGTTTCACATTTAATTCATTTAGATGTGAATACATCAGTAAAAAACATTAATTTTGAAAGCCATTTAATATCCATTAATTCATTATATTTTTCAATGATTTTCTCATTACATAAAAACAGTCTAATTTTTTTTAAACACTCAAGGAAGAACTTTCCCTCAATTTAACCATGGATATTGCTGTACATAAATAAATCATAGTATATTGAATTTACCTCACTCAATGTGTAGATATAAAATTGATTAACTTAGTCACAATGTTCATAACATCATCCAGTGGCTTAAAGCTGGCCTTCATGCATAAAACCTGATGATGTATAATGCAATGAAAACCTAAAATTGAATATTCAATATGGTTTCTTAATATCCCCAATTGTGTTTACAAAATTGTACAGTAGTTATTTTCTAATAAAAAGTATATTTACGTGTAATAATATGAATGTTTTCCTCACTTTCTCATGATATGGGAGATTTCTATTTTACGTAGTGAAAAGAAACTCAATTGACTTAAATATTTACTTACATCTAAAACAATTTGTAAAGTGGGTCAAATTACAAAAAGTAACCACTCACCCCCCCCCCAAAAAAAAATACATCAAAGCATTATTTTAATTAAGATGATAATTTTTTTTTTGTTAAAGAATAAAAATTTAATTATTTACAACTAATTATAGTCAAGAAATAATATTATACACAATTTAATATAAAATTCTGAAAGGATTGATTTTTTGGATAGTTAATCAACAGATAATCTAGAAGCTTTATTATTTTATACAATACATTTGTCTACAGTTTACAAATCACACAATTATCCACATCTGCATGGACTTGTTCTATACTCCTGGTTTTTTTATTCCCTATCAGGTGGCTTTTGAATATCTTGCTTTGATATGTGCTTTTCAGCTTTACAAATAAAAATAAGCATCATTGTTTCCTCTCTGTTCTTTCATTATTCAGGGCTTATCACTGCATCCACCCCCAACTTGCTTTTGTACATCTGTATAACTATTTTCATCTAGTATTGATATATTAGTATATCAATTCACACTGTGCATTTGCATTTCTGTACATCTACCTATATTTTTGGCATGTCATTATCAACTCCACAAACTGCAAAATAAGCATAAATATGTAATTCAAATGGTTAAATCAATAAAACATTTTAAAAAATATATGCCTATGCTTTCGTAAAAAAGTGTATATTCATATACATAATTGTACAAAAAAACAATAAACAGTCAAGAAATTAGATTATTTTCCATTGATTTTGATCTTATTTGTAGAGAGCATAGCTTTTATTTCTCTTTAATTCTTCACAGAAATGTAAACAAATAATTGGAATTGAAATCTGAATTTTTTTATGAATTGTATAATGTAATTATATCACAAATTTGAATTTCTTTTTTGCCACAGAAAAATGATAGCAGCACCATTCGGTATAATCATCCATAGTTTGCAAGTTATGTAAGGAAGGCATGGAAAACATTAGGTATCTATTAATTGAATATAAATGCTTACAAGCAGAAAGGGTACAAATAATGAAGCTGTGGGAGAAGAAATATAAACAAAGTGATTATATAGAAAATGGCTTCTTGGTTTTTATGCTGGGTTTGGAAAAAGATAAGGGGATATAATTATGAAGGTCATAGAGTGGACAAACACGATATTGCAGAAATAGAATGGAGCAGGATAGAAAATAATATGCAAAAACTTAGGGTGGGAAATGAAAAGGGAAGGCGGCTAGCATGTTTTATTGGACTTAGTGGCTGAGAGATTCTTGATCATGCATCGCATTGCCATGTTCCATTCAGTTATAGAAATGATTAATTTATAGATTTTCACAGTTTTATACATATTATAATTGAAGTGTAATGGGTTTATTTATTGTAATCTAGATCAGGGTATCAATCATGGTACACTGTTGAACTGTCAATAAATTTGAAAGTAATTGCCTGAATGAAAAAAGGTAATAAAGAATGACATTACATTATGCTAAATAAGCTAACCATATATGAAAGATGAAAATTTTTTGGCACCTGTATAGTTAATACAGAGAAGATCAGCTTTTCTCAATTTCAGTGGTTATGGATAGTCAGTCACTTGATGAGGAATAAGTTAGGTGACAATACCTTCATTCAAAATGCATAAGGAAGCTTCTGTCAATTAGAGTCAAAAACATTTACTGCACAATGTAAAGATCCAACTAGAAGCATTGTATTTGCTTCATCATTAATAAAACTATAAACTGTCTTCTTTTATGTTGCGACTGGTGAACAAATTTAAGTAATTTATCATGAAAATGTTAGCATCTTATCATATTTTTAAAAAAGGTTGTAATGTCTGAAACAATTTCAAAGACAAAAAAAGACAGACCATTTTACAAAGGCAAAACTCTCCATACAGTAGCACCAGTTAGTGCAAACCAGAGTAGTTAATGGATGCAGAATGTTTGTGTATAAAATCTCTATTTAGGGTCTCCTCATCCAATATCCCCAGAGTAGTTTCTAGTTTGTGGCTTTCATCAATGATGAGCTTTGGATTTGAGAGCACTGCACCTAGATCTTAGGATCTCTCATATCCAAGGCTTCTCACTGATGAAAGCCACAAGCTAGAAACTAATTTGGCAATATTGGTTGAGTAGAAACTAGATAGGGATTTTATGCACAAACCTTCCTGCATCCATTGATTGACCTGCACTAAGTGACGCTACTGTATAGAGATTTCCTCTATAAAAACAGCTTTGTAAGCATAAGAATGGTGATCATATGTTGTTGGATGGTTTAACATAACATTTTAATATAGAAAGGGGTTGGGCAGGTTGATACACACTGTGCAAAGTAAAAGTGCAATTGGAAGCATTCCATATGTTCACTCAATTACAAGGTTGTTAAGTGGATTTCTTGTTATAACTGGTAAATAGATTTAAGTCATTTATCATGAAAAATTAGTTTTTGATCATATAAAAAAGTGGTATAATAAAAGCAATTGGAAAGAAAAGAATGATCTACAATTTAAATGGAGAATAAGAAGGTCACAATGATAAATGTATGTGTTAAATATGCTATGCAAGTTTGTGTCTCTTCAAGAAAAAAGAAAACATTGAAAATCATGTTAAAATCATGCATGTAATGTACAAATGGTGGGTGGTAATACTTAGATAAAATGAGAAATATCCCTTACACCTCTGATTTAGATAAAGTGAAAAACCATAGGGTGCTGATTTAGTATGCACTCATGGCCATCTTGAATTTATAAAAACTGCAAAAAATCCAGGCAGATACATCCAAGTAATAAATCATATCCATCAATCTATACATTGTCATGATTTGACCATTCATTACAAAATTGCCATTTTTATTAAAAAAAAACATTCATGTGGTTAAAATATTAAAACACAAAATTCACAATTTTCATTGAAAATTAAAAAATAAAAACTTGGTTTGATCAGACTTTTTCATCAATATTACAAAATCACCATGTTCACAACTGGGTCTGATCAGACAAAACATTTAACATTAAGTATATAATAATAAATCCAATGGAGTAGAGAAACCTTAAGTAAACTGGATTTCTATATCTCTAATCATGTGTTTTTGTTTCTGCCATCTGCTAAATATTTGCTGAGAGATTTACCTAAATGAAGCCTAAAGAAGTATTCAAGAAGGTCCCTGTTTACAGATATGGATCTTTGTTCGATAACATATCATTATTCAACAAGGGAAAAGTGTAATAGTATATAGAGCTCTGAACATTATATTCTTTTAGAAGAAAAGAGAAAGAAAATTATTTATTTGGGTAAGCCTACCAATTTTAGTCATTGTAATCCTGGGATTAAGATTAAAACTTATATTATTTTTTTAGTATTAATTTTTTGTTGTTGTTGTTTGGTTAATTAATATTTTTAATGTATGACCCAGTTATTTTCATATGTGTGCTTTTGTTGTGTCATTCAAATAGATACATATATATTTCTGATTATCATTATTCATGAATTTTTTTATAGAAAAGAAATATGTATATTCCAAAATTTTTTTTTATTTTAAATTTGTAGAAACATTAAAAGATCTCTATATAGTAAGCTAATTGACAATATGAATATATATATGCCATTAAATACAATCGTTTTTAAATGCTGCTATATATTGTATGATATAATTAGTACATATGGTATTTAATAATATTGTAGATTTATGATACACATTGAAATGTTTGGAAATATATATAATGGATGAGATTCTCATTAGAAGCAGGATGTTCAAACTACTTAGAAATTATAAATTAACCCTTTAAATTTAATTAAAAACATATAATATTATAATAGCTCAGATTAGAAAGTGTTTTACTATAAGTTTAAATATTTACATTTAAAACAAGTTGTAAGATAAGTCAAATGACAGAGAGTGATGACTCCCCCTGCCCCCCCCCCAAAAAAAAAAAAAAACATCAAAGCATTATTTTAATTAGCATGATAATTTTCTTGTATTAAAAAATACAAATTTAATTATTTATCTAAGATAAAATTTTTATTAAAAATGTAATTATTTACAACCGAAGAAATAATGTTCTACACAAGCTAATATAAAATTCTGAAAGGATTAATTTTTTGGTTAGTTCTTCAACAAATAAATATTCTATAAGCTTTATTATTTTATCCAACACATTTATCCACAGTTTACATTTACAAATCACACAGTTATCCACATCTGTATGGACTTGTCAATACTCCTAGTTTTTTAATTCCCTATCAGGTGGCGTTTCAATATCTTGCCTGGATATGTTCTTTGCAGCTTTACAGAATAAAAAAATAAGTATCATTGTTTTCTCTTTGTTCATTTATCTCAATTATTCAGACTTATCATTATATCTATCCCCATCTTGCTTTTGTATATCCATGTAACTATTTACATCTAGTACTGATATATCAGTATATGTAGCCATACCGTGCATTTGCATTTCTGTACATCTATGTATATTTTGCCTTGGAATGTCTTTATCCACTTTACAAACTACAAAAAAAAAAAAAAACGTAAATAAAATAAACATAAATATTTAATTCAAGTGATTAAATCAATAAAGCATTTTTAAAAATATATCACCTATGCTTTACAGAAAACTGTATATTTACATATTTAATATCATCAAAATTGGAAAAGAATAAATATCTTTATGCTGTTCTTCCATAAAATAATAATCAGAAAATAATAAATTCTTTATAACAGCTTTATAAATATTAAATTTTTTAAATATACACAAAAAGCTTTTTTCAGCATCTGATTTTGTACTCTTTTCAAATGTTAACAATCTATTACATTAATGAACTATTTCAGACATAAAACCATCTAGTGTTCAATAATGAAATCAAAGAATAATAATATAAATCATAAAAAATATCAAAATCTGCATATAGAAATTCAAAACAATAAATAAAATAAATTACATGCAATTTTTACAATTTTATATATATGTGTCAATTTATGTAATTTTCCATTCATTTTTAATTAACCAAATTTATAGAACTCTTGTAAATATCCATGCAATTATGTAAATTATTTGTAATACGTATAATGTTTCATATATCTGTCTTCTTTTTAAATCATTGATGTAATTTAAATATTTAATACTTTTGTAAAATAAAAGTAATTAAAATTTTTATTTAAACATACATCCCTTCTCCCAATAATTGTTGTCAATCAAATGTAAAATAAAAGTAACATAAATTATTTGTTAAGCACACACAACAACACCACTCCTACTAATTATTGTCAATCAAATGTAAAACAATAAAAGTAACGTAAATTATTATTTAAACATAACCCAAATTACTATTTGAACGTATACCAAAAAAGACTCTCTTGTCAATAAAAATTAAAAAGCAACTATTATTGTCCCATTGTCAAAAATATTATTTGGGAAAACCAAATAATTTATAAACGAAAGAAAGTAAAATTTGTTGTCAATCAAATGTAAAATAAAAGTAACTTAAATTTTTATTTAAACATACACAAAAACACGCCTCCCACTAATTATTGTCAATCAAATATAAACCAATAAAAGTAACGTAAATTATTATTTAAACATAACCCAAATTACTATTTGAACGTATACCAAAAAAGATCTTCTTGTCAATAAAAATTAAGAAACAACTATTCTGTCCCATTGTCAAAAATATTATTTGGGAAAAATTATTTATAAACAAAAGAAGTATATAGAGTATATGAGCACAGACTTTTACACGACCTACCACTCTCCACACTATCTCATAACACTGATACACTTGAACACATATATGTTGAAAAGATAATCACCAATATTCGTATTTCATGCTAAACCAGCAATCATCAGTTGGTCCAGATTACCATCTCTCTCTACACATATATGCTATAAGTGCTCAGATATATATTAAGATAGCCAATCCTCATACTTTAATGGACAGGCTTCAATCTACTCCACACTCCGAAAGAAAGTAAAATTGGTTGTCAATCAAATGTAAAATAAAAGTAATATAAATTATTATTTAATTATACACAAAAACACCCCTCCCACTAATTGTTGTCAATCAAATGTAAAACAATAAAAGTAACGTAAATTATTATTTAAAAAAACCCGTTCTCTTTTGAATTTTGTCAATCAAATTTTCAAAAACAGTAATACCATTTAAAAACCCCAAATTACTACTTGAACATACACCAAAAAAGACCCTCTTATCAATAAAAATTAAAAAAACTATTATTGTCCCATTGTCAAAAATATTATTTGGGAAAAATAATTTATAAACGAAAGAAAGTAAAATATGTAAACAAAAAAAAAAGTCAATATTAATAGAGAATCGCTAGCCCGGGAACGTTATATTAATGTGTTTTTGGTTAGCATCAACACCATCAGGCGGCTGACACGATAGATCAGAACATGTTAAAATATTCCTAATGGATTGGTATTCATTTTTTTAAAACTACTTAATCTGAGTATACAGAGAAAGTAATATTTAAGAATTTGATTTACTGATTTCTTAATTTAAGTAAACAATGATATAATTTTTTTTATACTTTTGATTGTTGGGATGGAAATCTAATTTGACTTAGAATAAAGCATTGACCATTAATTGACACATCATCTTCCTTGCTTTTATTCTGCTTATAGAAATCACTATATCCTTGTTCACATTTTGGATGATGATCATTACTGTTGGATGATCAGTTAAAATAGCGTATACAGATATGAAGGTAACATTGTGTTGCTTATCCATAAACAGTTCAAAGGTCAAGCTTATTTTCTGAAATATCTTCAGTTATGAACTGCTTTAAAATTGCTTCAAATAAACAGTAAGTCAGCTTAATCCAAAACTAAAGATTGTTAAAAATATAAGATAATTAATCATAGTTAAGACTTATTTTAAAACCTTTCATAAACTATTGGTTCACGATGCTTAATTCAGGTGATATGGCAACCAAAGCTTTATGAAATCTTTATAGTCACAAAATGATTGTATTCTTTCTTCGTGGATAAGTAAAATTCTCAGATTTTGAGGAAATGAATATTTGTTCAAAAACATTCTGTTGGGAATTGTCTTGAAGCAATAAATACTTCATGAATCCAAAGAAAGGAGAACATTCCATTTAGATATACATTATAATGATACACTTGTTTGTGCCTTAAGCTTGAGTCCTTATAAAATTTTTATGGTACTAACATGTGGATCCAAAATTTATGATGTAGAAGGCGAAAATTTTTCATAGTTTCATCTTCATTGCTTTTTCTGTAATTATGAAATTTTGAAAAGCACTTGACAATCTTGTGACTAATTGCTTTACAGCTATATATCATTTACATAATTTGAAATGTTTTCAACAATAATTTTGCCCCAATTTGTAACAAAACTTAATGCTAACATTTTATTATGGGCTAAGATATTACAAATACATTTCATGTTATAATGGTAGCCTGTGATGCTACCATCTTAAAAGTTTTGTGGTGAAGACTTTATGATGCAAAATAATCAGTTCACAGTTTATATTAAGATAGAAAATCCTCAAACTTTAAAAGACAGGCTTCAGTCTATTCCACCCTCCAACTCTTCAGTTATCCACACCATTGAAAATCATGATGGAAAATCCAAACCTCTTGTTGATGTCAATAGTATTGACATGTCAATGGGTCCTTTAAGTCACTCAGACCTGTCATGTATAAGATATCAAATTAATACACAGAAGAGGGATGGGTGGAATACAAGCTAAATCTGCAATATTTATGGAATATAATTATAGTTTATATACTTGAAGTTTTAGATGCTACCACTGCATGCATAATTAACTTTTTATTCGGCCATTTAAATTCATAAAATAATAAAAAAAATCAATTGGAAACTTTCAAACTAATTAAATAAAAAAAGTTGAGAAGAATATGGTAAAAATAGTGTTGGTATTCTTTTTATACACATGTGCATGTTAAGATTTCTACTGCAGTATCCATCATGATATTATTCTACTAATCTAGTTAAAGGATTATAGGAAGATATTTAAATATTAGCATATTTTTAATTTTTCTAATAATCAAGGATTTTTGTTTATAGATTTTGGATTTTGAACTTACTAATTAAGACTGTCTAAACACATGATTTTTAGACTGATAATTACCATATAATGAACTTTATTAATTTCATTTAATTATCAAATAAATTCTGTATTTAATTTTAATAATAATTATTTACTCATTTTTAAATTAAACATTTGTTTTAATCAAAAATAAAATGTTTTCACTCTAATTAAAAACACTTAAGATTGTCATTGATTTAACATATCCTTTTAAAAATATTTAATAATACCTTTTAAATTTCTCAATCATTCATATGCATGCACAGATATTTCTATACACACATGTATAATAAATATAACCAATATTTTAAAAACAATGAAACTAAATTAACTACTAAAATTTATTCAAGTTAAAATATATTTCAACTAGTTGTCTTTAAGTGTAATGTTTTAGATTCCAACCTCAATCAACCCTTGTACTAATATTTTATGAATTACTATTTTAAAGCTATTTATTTCACAATTCATTTGCTCTTAAAAATATACATGTCTATAAAATAAAAATAAGATCTCCAAAATACATCATTCTGATTTATAAACTATATATTCAAAACTGATTTCTACATGTTTTATTTTAGTTTTATGATGGAATTTTCTTTCCATGTATGAATTACTTTTTATCTGAATTCTATGGTTCATCTATATAGTACAGGAATGGACTCAAGCTTTTCTTAACACATTAAAAGAAATTTTTATTTATTAATTTATTAAATATACATTTCTTCAATAAAAAAAATATAGTCGTGAGAAGTTGTTCCAGGTAAAATTAAAAACATTTTTGTAATTGTAAAGAATACAACACATTCAGTAAATACTAAACATCACATGATCAATATCTCATACTAGCACATAATTGTTATTAAACAAGGCAAAACTCTCCATATAGTAGTGCCACTCTGTGCCAATCAGAGTAATCAACGGATGGCATTGATTACTCTGATTGGCACAGGGTGGCACTACTGGATGGAGAGTTTTGCCTTGGTTAACATTCAGTAAATAATTATGTAGTGCTTGGATTTTTTTTTTAACATTCCATTATAATTGGAAACATTAGTTATCAAAAAAATAAAAATTGAAAGTTAATAAATGTTAAAAACATGCCAAACTTTCTTATTTACAGATACATCATTCATAAAATAAAAGGCTTTCTAGAATCTAAAACAAATATTTAGATTTCGCCTCTTCACCACTTATGTAAAATATCCTGTTTCTTAATTATTATAAACATTTTCAACAATATGGCTTTAAATTTTCAATTAAACATTCTTAATTTCTTGTTATTGCTGTTTTAATTAATTAAAAAACAATCTTTGCAGATCTACATTTCTTATTGTGGTTACTTATTTCTAATTAAGTGATGAACAATTTTGATACTCATAGTCTCAGCTCCATTTTTTTTTTCAAAACAGTTTAAATATTGATATAGGTAGTTAAAACTGTTTAAAGTGAATAAAGATAGACATCCCCCCCTATTTTATGTTAACTTAAACATAATAAAAATTTCAGTTATATTATTAAAATGTCTTAAATTTATCACATTATCAGTGCATCAATAAAGCATCACATGATGTATCACCTGTCTTCAGCTTACACATTGTTTGTTTACTAGCAAACTATCCAATCTTTGTTCTATCATATATCTTAAGCATTGAAAAGTAATAATAGATGTCAGCTAATATTGCTTAATAGGTCCTTATCATGCAGTTTCCTATTCAAAATCCCTAGAATAGTTTCAAATATATAACTCATTAATGAGGAGTCTTGGATCAGGGCCACTAAATTTTGGAATCTGATGCACTTTCATTCCACCTCTTATTATTTTCTTTTATGTTACAATCTCAAACTATCAGCCCAAACTAAAAAACATATTTTCAATTAATCTAGCTTTCTTCTATAGTCATATAAATCTGAATCCAATTCAGTTTCTATATATTATGGTATCCTAATTTCTTAATAAGTAATGCCATCTCTATCTCATGGTATTCCAATTTATGTTTTGCTCACTAAAAACAATTTAATAACAATAAATTAATGGTGTATTTCTAATTCAATTAATAACTTTCAATTTGAATAAATGTGAAAACAAAAATTGAAATAGTTCATTCTGTTCTCAGTAGAATATTAATACAAAGTGCTATTTACAGCTATATAAGTTATATATCAAAAGCACTCATGAACTAACATATGTGGGGACCAAGATCAAAACTTTTTATTAACCAAAGAAAAAAATGATTTACATTAGATGAAGTTGTTTATCAATTCATAAAAATTAATTATTTAATAGAAATATGTAATGAATCTTTACAAGACAACAATTTTTCTGTTAGCCAAATAAATTATATAAAATTGGGAAAACTCATATTTGAAGAAATGAACTGTCCTGTCTAGATAGTAAAGATGAGATGATTTAAATAACAGACAGTGATTTATCAGTAATGATGTACTCCAAAATTCAGTTATAGTGCCAATTGAAAATTCATCTATAAAAGTATGCTAGAATATGAATCTTTGATTTAGAATATGAATCTCTGATTCATATTGGTAGCTAATTTCTTTATTCCATTTTCTAAACTACAACATTTCATAATAAGATTAATTGATAGTTATTAGAAAAAGATTTTTTTTTTACCTTGGTGATTTTTTTATCTTTTTCAGTAATTTATAATTAAATATAATCTTTCCTCCGTCAATAACTTTTAATCAAGATTTTGAGTTCATTAATGAAAATAATGACTGCATTTTCACTGCTAAGGTTTCCATGGTGATTGAAATATAAAACCACATTCCAAAACAAACACTGTTATTTTGTTTAACAGATCCATGAATATGGGTAAAAAGGAAATATGATAGAAACAAAATTTAATGTGGCTGTAGGGAATATTTCATTCATTAAGTTCCCTATAGTGAAATGTGGATCCACTATTTTCAGTTATCAATTATGGCCTACTTCTTGTGTAATAATACAAGAAAGTTTTTCGTATAGTTAGTATATGTTAATTAATACACTATACAGGCTTAAACCTGCATATATATATATATAATGAATGCGGGATTCGAACTCAGACTTTCACACGACCCTCAACTTTCAGATGAGATGGCATGGAGAGTTGAGGGTCGTGTGAAAGTCTGAGTTCAAATCCCGCATTCATTATAAAATGTTAAGTTCTGTTTGAAGTATTTATATATTTATTATATACAGTAGAATAATTTTTAATATATTATGGTAAATTTATACTATTAAAATAAGGTTAGAAATCAACTGCCAGTACAGATTAGCACATAGACAAAAATTTAGACAAAATACAAAACAGTTTTTGGTGATGAAACATATGAACAAACTAGAGACAATCGTGGGAGGCTTGCTCGTGTATGTGTAACAATGAAATCAAAACTGTATTGTATTTTATGATAGATACCAAAGTTAGGAATACCAGATTAATCCTTCTTAGAGAAAAGATAAATTTATCGAGAATTTAAAAATGAATTTAATGTAGAAAAAAAAATAGCGGGAACAGTGGACGTAAATAAAAATACAAAAAAAAAAAAAAAATGGTGAAAAATAAAATTCAAAGTCAGAAAAAATAAAATGTAAAAAGATAAATACTTAATTGTTTCATTTATTTATAATGTATAGTTTTTTAAATAGTTTAAATCTTAAAAACTCTTGGGCTATTTGGAGATGACGTTAATATATAAATTTGTTAAAGCAATAAAAATGTTAAATAGTACACAAACACGCTAATTTTAAGCACAATAATTCGTTTATTGGACAATTAAAATTAATATTTTTTTTGACTTTTTCAAAGCATGAATCATTCTTTCTTGTCAGCACATCTCTAATATTTCATTTACTAACTCGTCATAAAAAGTAATATCAAAAATTAATATATTAATTTGTCTGCTATTACTAACAGTTGAATGTCATTAGAAAATTTAAATAAAGTTAAATTTTTCTAAGACATTCAATACTTAATATTAGATGATGGAAACTGTATTTATCATTATAAACTTTCAGGAAAACATTTATTTGTTTGAAAATTATATAATTCCAGTAGATGGCGGTGCAAAAGAGAACCTTGAGATAAAAACAGGAACTGCCCTCGTTCTCATGTAAAAAAGGTGAGTTTATAGGTAATGTATTTTTAAAGTTCTACATATATTTCACGCATTAATATTTGTGTATTTTGGATATTTAAAAATGTAAGTTAATACTGCGTAAGAGAATGCATAATTGAATTAACTATATTGCTTTTTGTGAGCAAATATTTAGACGTAATTAAACTAGTTTAAGTAATAATAACTGATGAGTGCGTAGCAGTGGCGTGCTTTCTCTTGTCAAAATTAATTTACCTGTAGTAATTTATTGAATAAATAATAATCTTTCAAAAAATAAATCTAAAGTGTTTGAATAATTCACAAACTTAGAATTATTATGACCGGGCGATTACGTCCAGCAGCGCCATTAGCAAACGTTATGTTTAAAAAATGACTTTGAATTCACGTTAATTTTAAAAAAAATATGAATACGATGTAAATAAAAGATTTGAATTAAATAAACAATATCGAAAATTGCTCTTGCTTATTAATTTTTTTATTCCCCAAATATTTTATTTATATCGTATTCATCTGTAAATATTTTTTAAACATCTTTCCATATTCATTTGTTGATGGTAAAAGTCACTTCAGTGTTAATAAATAGGAAATTATGTAAATAGATATATAGATTTGTATCACTGTCAAGAGCCCATAACAATCTCACATGGTCAAGTATAGATTGGATATCCACACCAAGAGATCAAATGCAAACAACACTAGTTTTTCTTACCTCATTTTTTTTCTAACTACATGGAACAAAGGCATGCAACATCAGAGTTTTTTTCTAGTAAGAAAAAATCCGATTAATTATAAAATTAATATGCTTTAATTGATATGGTTATGGATATATATTGTAATAAAATTAGTGTTTTAGAAGTTGTATGCTTTTACTATTTCAAAATTATAAACTTTGTTTGATCAATTTTACATGTATTTCAACATATGGCTATAGAAATATTTTGTAATAAAATTCATATTTTAGAAGTTGTATGTTTTTAGTATTTCAAAATTATAAGCTTGGTTTGATCAGACTTCTGCATTTTTGAATGATATTTTGCAGCATCAAAAACATCCTTCCCCTCCCCACATATTTTGGCATTTTGCAGCATCATTATTGTAATAAAATTCATATTTTAGAAGTTATAAGCTTTAAGTATTTAGACTGCACTCACCACCATTTTGAATTCTAACGACCGCCCAAAGCCAATGCTTACACATATGTCGTTTATTGTTTGAGGGTGTTAGTGGCAGTTTGGGTGGTCCTTAGAATTTAAAATGGCAGTGGGCACACTCTAAATGAGCACCTAATTTTTATACCTTTATTTTTGTCTCCATTTTTCTACTTTCATCTGATAATACTTGTAACATTTTCTGAAGGTCTGAAGCAAAATCAGTCACATCATGTCCAAAATGTACATAAAATAAATAACTTTTACATTTTTACTCCCTTAACTTTTTATTTTTTACTCCATAAAATTCTTGTGAACAAAAATGTTTTTTGAGATGTAAAGTCACCTTATATACCTTCTTCAATATCAATTTTCCTAATATCATCAAATAATAAAATCACTGTTGTTAAATTTTGATAAATATTCTTCAGAATATAGCAAATTTTTCACTGTATCTTGATAATCCAAAGCTTTAATAGTGATGTAAATGTGTATAGAATGAAATGCATTTTTATTACATACAAATCAATTTTTATTAACTTTAAATCAAAAACATAATGGCAACTCCTTGGCTTTGGTTTTTCTACACTGTTGAAACTTTTTAAATCTGCTTTTTTCTTGTGCTTGTTTTTAAGTCAAAGTTCACTTTAGACTAATTGTAATTATTTTGGTAAAGATTTAGTATAGAAGTAATTAAAGGTTGATATGCTTATCTTATTTTTTCTCTTTTTTAATTGGTAATTAGTACATTTATATAGTCATTTCGTATGTCTTTATCATTTAGACATTTAATAATAAACTTTGTCAAAAAAAATATTTCTTTCATTACTCCTTTTAAAATATCAAAAATAATTGCATGATTTTCTGGAACTTTTTCTTAATAGATTTATTTGGTATTTATGTATTAATCTTGCAACACATCTTAGATGTGATGTGCCTTTTCACATAGCAATCCACTGATAACTTTCTAATCTTGTGCTCTGACCAAATAATGTGTACATTTGGATTTTGTACAAACTTAAAATGATAAATTCATCAAAACGGACCACATGTACATGCTATTTTCATCAAATTTACAATGTTATTGGCAGTCTGAATATGTATGTGAAAAGGCTTGTCATGTCTAATACATGTTTCAGGGCGAATTCATAACAGAAATTGCATTGGATTAAGTCTATCAATACTAAAAAACATTAATTTCTAATAATACTAGAAATATGAATTTCACACAGAAATATAAAATCTGACATGGAATATTAATTTCTAACAATATTAAAATTATGAATTTCACTCACAAATTAATGTTAAAAAGTAGATTTTTAACACTACTAAAAATATGAGTTTCACACAAAAAATATAAAATATGATGCTGAATATTAATTTATAACAATACTAAAAATATGAATTTCACCAAAAAAAATTGATCTTAAAAAGTACATTTTTAAGAATAGTAAAAATATTGATTTGCCATATAAAAATATGTAAAATATGATGTACCATTACACAATTCCCAAATGTTATTTTAAATATGGACAAAACAATCACTAATATACAAAATACACCAAAATATAAACAAAAGATACCTACCATGTAATATATAACAGGGATTGTTGTGATGAAACAATCATTTTGTCCTATTTTGTTTAAGTGGATCAACATTTTTTGCCCGGAATGGAGACTTAAAGTAAAAATCTCCCCCCCCCCATGAACATTTACTTAACATATGATTGTGCAATATATCACCTAAACAGAATTTTTTCCAGAAATGCTAATAAGTAAATGTATTTTTTTAAAATAAAAAAATAAAGCAATATAAATTACAATCCTTATTACTTGTCACAATGAAACAATCAATTTGCCTGTTCTACTTTATTTTAAATAGATAATTTTTTTTACCCCCAAAATAGAGATTAAAAATACAATATTTATTTTTCCCAAAATGCACATTTATTTTGTGGTTCACATGAAAATGATTGTAATCAGCACTTCATAATTCACCACTTTTGTAAGCCTTCCAACAGTTGGAATAAATTGTCAATTCCTCTTCCACATTTTGTTTGATACCATCCATAAGAGTTGCTGCTGTTGTATCATTAATTGTCATGATAAATTACTTGCTGGGTAAAAAGTGTTGACTCAAAACTATGAATACAAATGAAAATTAAAAAATAATTAAAAAATGCAAGGGACAGCACTAAAAATCTTGTCAGAACAAAATCTGGTCAATAACTGAGTATGTAAAATTATCACGCACACAAAAAAACCACATTATTGGATGAGATCACATCAGATTGCTGGATTTATTTGACATGATTGCAAGGTTACACATTTATTGTGGATGTGAAAAGGTGTACCATCTATGTTGCAGGACTAATATGTAAGTACCATTTATTTGCATATTTAAAGTACTTGACAATTCAAAAAATGTAGGTGATTCTTGTTTTATTGTTTTTTTAATAACACTTCTTTCTGTATGTCTTCTACAACTTTTCTGATATTTTTTTGTAATAATAGTTCATTTATTTTTATTATTGAAATAATTTTTTTCTATTATTCAGGTGTTATATATTTTTTGGAATTATTCTTTTCTATAACTTTTAACTCAGTATTATATCTTTTCATATCAGTATTAATTCTTTGCTTATATCATTTTATAAAACTCCAAATATTCATTTTTTTAATAGTTTATTTTTAAAATCTTTCATGTTACTTTATTTATTTTGCATTGTCTTATTGTCCCATGCTATTGATAAATTGCTTTTTTATATACACCATCTGTGTTGCAGATCTTTATTGATTTCAGTCCAATCTGAGTCATTATTAAAGTCTGACAATATTTTGGATTGATTTTGAAGTTCAATTTAAATTAAGTGCAAAGTTTCTGAAAGTTATGAATATCATCTATTTTTTAATAGTTTTTATCTGCTTGGTCTCCATTGACACATAAAAAACTCACTAATTGACTATTATTTCCCATGTTAAATCTATTGAGAACATTGTTAAATTGAAATATGTATTTATGTTTTGTCAGAATATGATCCAATTCAGCTATACCTTAATTTAATAATACGCTAATGCATTGAAAGTGAAACTACTCCATATAAATTTTTTTTATTTAGGCTGAGTGTTTTCAGAGTTTCATTACTCCATAATCATAGCCTTGTAGATTATCAATGTTATATGCAAATATATGCAAAACAATTTTTTTAATATTATTTACTTTTTGGAAATGGTGAAGCAAGTATCTGCCCTATTTATAGAGTTGGTGTTACTGGCAATAAAACAAGCTTCCTTGATTGTTCTCCTGATGTCATTCCTCTCTGTACATAATATACCAACTATGGAGGGTTCAAACCTATGCTTAAGCTGTTGCTGATGGTCAGCAAAAGTGGAACTGCCTTCTTTTTTGGTTATTGCTTGGGTGTATGTATGTCTGTTGAGCCAGTCTATTGCTAATTGTGGCACGAGTCTTATCATAATAAACCACATCACACCCTGTCTGAGGGCATGCAATTGAATACACCACCTTGGAGTTGCTTCAATGTTTCTTTTATCCTTAGTATTATTGATGAGCCTGTTGGTGTTTGAAGGGATTCTAAATCCCAGTTTGAATTCTTTATGTAAGATATTACTAAACTTTTTTGCCACTGCAGGAATGTATGGCACAATCAGAAGTTGTCTATCTTCTTTTTTATTATTTTGATGAAGTCTTTTCATGCCCATTTTTATTTAGCATTTTTTAAAAAGAATTCATAAACTAAAATTTTTTTTTCAACTTTATTTTCTTCATTGTTGTCATTATAATCAAATTTATTCTCAGCATAATCATCATTCATTTGTTTACCAATTGAAGCAACAATGTTTCCCATAACAATTTTAAAATGTTTTTCTGGTCAAAAGCATTTTATACATGTATATAAAAATCCACTACTTTGTC
Organism: Epiperipatus broadwayi; assembly: GCA_028023455.1. Classification (NCBI taxonomy): domain Eukaryota; kingdom Metazoa; phylum Onychophora; class Udeonychophora; order Euonychophora; family Peripatidae; genus Epiperipatus; species Epiperipatus broadwayi. The sequence continues at coordinate 23,627 of JAQFVV010011402.1, read as the reverse complement.
ATCACAATGAGAACTTATTGGGATATAAACTTGAATTATTTGCATTTGGTATTTTCCATTAATTTGAATAATTAATCTAGTCTTTGAACTTGATAGACTATCAATCTTCACAATGTTATTTTTCCACTGTTTATTTATAGTAATTTTATTTGTAGTTTTAGTATTTATGCCTTAGTACTAAAGTACATGTCAACTTCTTAAGTCAATTGACTAATCTTCTAACATTATAATGTCCAACAAATATCCTATTTACAATTAGATAGTTTTTTCAATTTATTCAAGTGATTGTAGTTGTAGATATCTAAATTAAAGATTGTCATTGAGTTTTATCTTAGATTCTTCATTCACAGAGTCATAGCACTCAGCTGCTGTCATGGAGTGATAATTTTAGAGCCTCTTGGGACTAAAGACCATGATTTACTTTTGTTTATCATGATTATAAATATCTAAAAAAAATCATCCTTATCCACATTTTATCTTGCTTTCAAGACATTTCAACTGATATTTCAGTTCTGAAAAGAAAGGCCCATAAGTAAAGCCAATAAATTCATCATGATAACTTATGCATGTTGCTGAATGGCATGTGTTTGTTTTCCATATGAATATCATATAATAATAACATCTACAATGACAGGAACATAAGGAATGGTCATAAATAAGTTCTTTTTTCATACTTCAAAGGAGGAATCTAAGATATTTCTAATTAAATGCAATTTATCCACTATATTTTGAACACTTTTTAGAAAAACACCTTTCTATTGTACATATATGCATACACAATCTTACATCAGAGTTATGATATAATGAACAAAATAAAATACATAACTATGAATAATACCATAAAAATGTAAACAATAAAATTAGCAGAAGAATAAAAAAAAAAAAATATTACATATGAATGAAAAAAGCATACAAAACACTATAATATAAACTTATAAGAGAGAATTATATAATAATAAAAGTTAAACTGTATAATATCTATATATAGCTTGTACTGATTATAGATATAATTTAAATAATATATAATAGAGCTAAGGAAAAAGAGGGGCAACAATATAATTATAGCAGATTTGAACACAGACTTTCAAGCTGACTACAGCTATCTATGCTATCTCATACAACCAATATACATAAACACACACATATGAAAAAGATAAGTGATCTCCAATATGTATTTCTTGGTGAACTAGCACTCATCAATTAGTCCAGGTCATCATCTCCCATATATATATAATCAGTGCTTGGTTTTTATTAACAAAGCATTTTTTCAAATTTTAATGGACAGGTTTCAGTGTACTCCACCCTCCAACTCTTCAGTCATCCATAGAAATCGCATATCTCTTTTTGATGCCAATATTGTACTACCCATGTTGACATTCAATAACTGTCTCCTCATTGATAAGCCCATATCCATTTAAATACACAAGAGGAATGGGCAGGATACAGGCTGACCCTAATATTTTAATACAAGATTGCTTTATATATTTTGTGATTAGTTCTAATTATATGGAAATTGAATGTGGACTTTCAGTTTCCTTCACCAATCTATTCTATCTCACAACTAATACATATGACCACATGTGAAAAATGTAAATGATTTTGAATATACATACATGTGGAAAATGATGATCTGGACCAACTAATGAGTGCTAGTTCAGCACAAAAGTATATATTCGAAACCATTTATCTTTTTCATGTGTGTGATCAGTATATTGGTTGTGTGAAATAGAATGGATAGCTGATGGAAGTTTAAAAGACTATTCAAATTCCCTTAATTCTAATAAATCACAAAGTATATAAAGTATATTTGTATTCAAATATTACAGATTCAGGCTCTACCATTTCCATCCCTGTTCTGTGTATTTAAATATTTTGTACATTAACTAAGACATTGAGTGACTTAAGATCATGGCATTTAAATATTTTGTACATTAACTAAGACATTGAGTGTTCCATAATTAGATTTTATTGGTATGAATTGCTGAAGAGTTGGAATAGATTGAAGCCTGTCCATTAAAGTTTGATGAAATGTTATCTTAATACAAATTGAGCACTGATTTAATATATGTGTGAGAGATGATCTTGACCAACTGATAAGTGCTGGTTCAGCACAAAATATGTATATTGGAGATTATTTATCTTTTTCACATGTGTGGTCATGTGTACCAGTTATATAAGATAGAATGAATAGCTGAAGAGAGGTTGAAATTCTGTGTTCAAATCCCCTATACTTACAACTAATCACAAATTATCTAAAGTATACTTGAATTTAAATATAACCTAAATATCTTAGTAATATTTTGCAAATTATTTTATTTTCATTAATTTTTGTTTGGATTAACATGTTGATATACAATATTAATATATATCTTATTAATTATAATGGGATTTTATTTAGATATAAACTTGTGATAGAGTATTGCTTCAATTATTTAATGTGATGTTTCATAATATCTGAATGATAAAATGTTTGCCTTAAACTTTTATGTGTTCTGTTTGTAATATTGATAAGGGGTTGTTGACAGATTTTGAGAACATTAATTTTTGTTTTTTAAATTACTGTAAATGTTGATAATTATATTTTTGTAACTAATTCTTATATAAGTATTGTTTTATTTACTACTATTATTTTTTGGCATTATAGTGTTATTTATTATTCCACATATTGAATTATTTGTTCTCATCACTGTAGTCTTATATTTCACTGGGTTTTGGTTGGGATAAGAATTGAAAGTTTTCTTTTATAGATAAAATGTTATACTAAAAATAAATATTTATTTTCAGGTATGAGCAATAGGATCTTCTATAACAAACTAACTGGTGTTTCAAAAAGTTAGTCATTACAGAATTTATTCATTGCAACTAACATGGAATTTATATTATAAGATATAACCCATTTCACACTTATCACTGAGAATGATCTTTCAATACTAAACATTATTTAACTCTTTAAATTCTTTATTTCTGAAATATATTCATAGGATTTTTTATTGTTTTTTTTTTGAGCTTTTTTTTGTGACAAATATTCATCACCCTATTTTTTTTAAAACATGTGATATACCCAAACAAAAATTATATGTTGTCATCAGATAGTTATTAGTAAATAAGTATGTACAGACATTTTATTAAGTGATTTTTTGAGGGACAAAAATCGATATTAGTAAAACATAAATCAAAACACTTGTTGAACAGTAATAGTCAAGATTGCAATTAAGCAAAGGTTTTCCATCAGTTATTTATACTTTAGTTTTTATTTTTGATAAGTTTTTTCTGAATGATATTTTTTGGTAATAAAAACTATTGTTTGATAATTAACTAAGCATTTTAATCCATAATGTGAGGTGAAAGATATAAAATGTAGAGCATATAAACTCAAAATAGAAAATGTTAAATATATTATTTTGGACTGTGTGGTTTTAAATAAGGAAACTAGTAAGATTAGGAAATTGTGAGAATAAATTTTAAAAACATTAATGTGGAAAAGATAATATTAAGGATAATTCTGTTTTAAAATGGAAAAAGTTAAGATGGAGAGTGAAGTAATGGGAAGTTATGAGGTCTTTTTGGAAAAATGCAGAAATAGGCAAGGATTGCTTCATTATTGTAATGGCTATCATTACTTATTTGATTTGTTGAAGCAATATAAACATAGAATTATTTATTCAATGAGATTTTGGGTCTTTATTTGAAATTTGTGTTCACTAATTAAAGACCCTCAAACTGTCTGTAGTCATAGAATCACTACAGATTGGCCAAAAAAAATTCCATGTAATGTCCTCCAAAAATAATAAATTAAAAGACATTATTAATCTGTGTATAACATTTAAAACAGGCAAAACTCACTATACGTATTGCTTAAGAGATGGTGGTCATGTGATGTTCATTGTGTATAACATTACAGAAGCAATAGTAAATTTTACCCTGTGTCTACAAGATATGACACCTTTTACCAAATATTGCTCTAAAGTACAGTGTGTAGTAGTTTAATTGTATTTCATATGTTATTGTCATCTACAATAATATTTTTCTCATACCATTAAAATAATTATATAATTGTATATATTGCCCATCTTATAATTTTATACACCTTTAGAGAAGCATATTGTTTTAAATATTAATCATTTTTTTCTTTCAGCCTGAATACACTTCTTATCCTTTTTTTATTAATAAGCATATCACTGTTATTTGCAAAAGGGCCAAATAAAAATATTTCAGCCAGATTCATATTTATTCAATTAACATCAATTATACAAAAATGGAGATTGAATATCTTATTTAATGAATTTGAGTCAATATTCAAATTAAAGCTAATAATTGTACATATTAAATTTGTATAATTCAGTATACTGTATATATAATTCACAGAATATCATTTTTTTTACTTATGTAAAACTAGAGCCTGAATATGTGTCTCTATATGTGCATATTTAAAGTTTATCATACCTATTTCTGAGTTTTATTAATGAAAACCAATGATTGATTACTACTGTATAGCAAAGTGATATTTGGAAAAATAAATGCAGTTATTAGTTATACTTTTAATTTTAGTTTTTTTGTATGTAAATTCTTTAGATGTTTTATATATTTATGTCTTTATGCTTATTTTATGAAATTTGGTAGCTATGTTTTCTGAAAGTTAATCCCAAAATAGAGTGGGAATGACATTGCATTTTTTTCTCTTGATCTCAATATTATGTAAATAAATATTTTATTTCTCTGAAATTGACTTGGAATTAATGATAACGTATGTGAAACTCAGGTTGAGTAATGCAGATTAGTCACTATGGATATTCATAGAGTTCTTTATGTATAAGTTAATGTTAGATCAATTTTCTGTATAAAGTTCATAAATCTATATATGTGATTGCAATTTTTTTAGCTGATATGTAAAGTAAGAATAATTTGGTTAAATGATAATTCTTGACATGTATATAAAAGAAACATAAGTGTTTAGATTTTCTCTGGTATTAGTAATTGGAAACATGATGTATTTGGGTCAATAAAGGAGGGAAGGGAAGGGGGTGGGAAAAATAAAATGAAAATCGGGGAATAAAAAAAAGGAAAATTCTCAAAGGAGGATTGGGGTTATGAAGGTGGAAGAATATAGAAATTTGTTCTGTCGGTCTAGATTTAAATTGAAAATTGGAAATTTGGATGAATAAATATATTGATAGAATGGATTTGAGAAATAAGAAAGATAGAGGGGAGTAGATTATAGAGAAATTTATATTAAATAATTATTCAATTTTAGTTACAAATGATAGTTTTTAATTTTATAATTTAGATAAGTAATGAAGAATATTAGTGTTATTAGAATTTAGGTTTGAACAGGGTTGTTTTTAAGAAGTTTTCGATTATTAGTTTGGAAAGTGGTGAATTTTTGTATTTAAATATTTATTTCTTTGTTCTCATTATTTCAGCAGAGATCATGGTGAATTTATGATGGGATGAAAGTGGTCTGATGATCTCTGATGGAGATCTGGTGGTCAATAAAGATATTAAATGCATCATATGATAAAAAGCTTAAATGAGTTACTTATTTTAAGATTGTTCAAATGAGAATTCATTTTTTCTCCCTTAATAACATATCTATTTGTTATTTATAACATGTTATCTATATAAAAAATGTGATTAATATTAATTTTTTTGTTTTCTTTAGGTCTAACACATGAAAAAAGAATGTTTGGTAAAAAAAATCTATGATTGAAAAATTGAAGACATTTATTATAGAATTAATTAAGTCTTCATATTCATGCAAGGATTGTAACACTTCTAATCAAAACCATATTTTTTGAGAAAAAATTGTACTAGTAAAGTAATACTATTTGTAAGAAAAATTATATTATCAACTACTAAAAGAAAGCCAAACTGTTTTGATTTGAAGAAATTTTTAAAAATCAGTAAGAAGACATCTGTTTATTATTATTTTGTTGGTCAGATAAAGATAAGTGATTATAACATGTTTAAACATATTTAAAATGATAATATATTTTATGAATATATAAATGTACTTCCATAAAAGTTCACAAAATATCATAATAGGAAATAACTTTCCTCATTAATAATATTTGTTCACTGTAAGATTGAAAGTCATAGAAGTCATAAAATGTTTGTTTAGTCATTTTATCACTATTTGGGATATTACAAAGAAGTACTATTTTTATGAAAATATAGTATGGGAAAAATGAAAAACCTGTTTGTTATTTTTTGCAATTATGAGGATCATGTCTATAATAATGAGAAACTTGAGAAATTATGTAAGAAGCCATATAGAAGACAAGAATAAAGATAAATAACTGTATATGGCTTTTGGTAAAGCTAAAATCATTTAAAAACCTACTACTGTATAAAAAGTTATTTATTACACTTTCTGTGTATTCATAAGTTTTTGTAAAGGATTTATAGGAAAACATGAAAGATGGAGAAAAATGTTTTCAGTGTAATTTATGCTAATCTGAACCTACAGATAAGTTTTAGAATACATGAAAGAAGATGGAGAAAAACCTTTTCAATGTTGGTAGTGTGAACGGAAGAATGCATATATGAAAAATTTAAGGATGCATGGAAAAACACTTTTTCATTTAATTTGTGTGAATTTGGAATATTGTAAAAAAAAGTTTGAAAATGCATGAAAGAACGGATACACAAAATACCTTTTATATGTAGTTTCTGTGAATGTAAGATTGCATGGAAAAGTAGGTTATTAGTACATGAAAGGATACTTGCAGGAGAAAAGCTTTTTGGTTGGCAAGCAAGAAAGAATACATGTAGGAAAAAAACTTTTTCAATGTACTTCTATGTTTATTCAAAACTGCAGAAAGGGTTTTTTTTAAAATGTCATGAAAGAACACATACAGGAGAAAAACCTTTTCAATGTGTGTGAAATCAAGACTGCAGATGAAAGTAAATTGTCAGTACTTGAAAGGATACATACAACAGGAAAGCCTTTTGAATAAATTTTGTGTACCTTGAAAACTGCAGACATGATTAGTTGAATATAGCATGAAAGAAAAATCTTTTTCAATATAATTTGTGTTTTCAAAACTGCAGATATTAGTAGTTTAAAGTGACATAAAAGTACACATGCAGAAGAAAAACCTTTTGAATGGAGGTCGTGTGCATTAAAATCTGCAGATATGAGTAGTTTAAAGTGACATAAAGGCAAAAAGGCATTCGAATGTGGTTTGTGTGCATACAAAAGTGCACACATGAATAGTTTAAAGCAGCATAAAAGAACACATACAGGAGGAAAGCCATTTAAATGTAGTTTTTGTACATATAAAACTGCAATCATGAGTAGTTTAAAACAACACGAAAGTATACATACAGGAGAAAAGCCTTTTGAATGTAATTTGTGTGCATTCAAAACTGCATACAAAGGTCATTTAAAACGACATCAAAGAACACATACAGGAGAAAAGCCTTTTGAGTGTAGTTTGTGTACATACAAAACTGCACACATGAGTGGTTTAAAACAGCATGAAAGAACACATACAGGAGAAAAGCCTTTTGAATGTAGTTTGTGTGCATTCAAAACTGCAAACAGGGGTCATTTAAAACAGCATCAAAGAACACATACAGGAGAAAAACCTTTTGAATGTAGTTTGTGTACATATAAAACTGCACACATGAGTAGTTTAAAACAGCATGAAAGAACACATACAGGAGAAAAGCCTTTTGAATGTAGTTTGTGTGCATTCAAAACTGCATACAAGAGTTATTTAAAACGGCATCAAAGAACACATACAGGTGAAAAGCCTTTTGAATGTAGTTTGTGTTCCTTCAAAACTGCAAACAGGAGTTATTTAAAATGGCATCAAGTTACACATACAGGAGAAAAACCTTTTGAATGTAGTTTGTGTACATATAAAACTGCAGTCATGAGTAGTTTACAACAGCATGAGAGAGTACATACAGTAGAAAAGCCTTTTGAATGTAGTTTGTGTGCATTCAAAACTACAAACAAGAGTTGTATAAAACGTCATGAAAGAACACATACAGGAGAAAAGCCTTTTGAATGTAGTTTGTGTGCATTCAAAACTGCAGTCAAGAGTAGTTTAAAACAGCATGAAAGAATACATACAGGAGAAAAGCCTTTTGAATGTAGTTTGTGTGCATTCAAAACTGCAAACAAGGGTTATTTAAAACGTCATGAAAGAACTCATACAGGAGAAAAGCCTTTTGAATGTAGTTTGTGTGCATTCAAAACTGCAAACAGGGCTCATTTAAAACAGCATAGAAGAACACATGCAGGAGAAAAGCCTTTTGAATGTTGTTTGTGTGTATTTAAAACTGCAAATGTGGGTCATTTAAAAGAGCATGAAAAAGCACATACAGGTGAAAAGCCATTTGAAAAAGCACATACAGGTGAAAAGCCATTTAAATGCAGTTTATGTCCATTCAAAATTGCAGAAAAGCGGATTTCAAAAGAGCATGAAAGTAAACATCCAGGAGAAAAAACATTTCAATTCAATTTCTGTGAATCTAAGACAGCAAATATATCAGTTCATGCTTGTCGAATGTGTGATTACAAAACAATTGTAAAAAGTGATTGGGAAATTCATGAAAATAAACATTTTACAAAACTGGACATTGTAGACCTTTTTATTTTACTATCGTCAGATGTGTAATTATTTCTTACCTTCAGATAATGAAATATGTGATTAAGAGTTGTAATTAATTGCAGTTTTAAAAATATTGTCCATTATAACAATGATTTATTCTGTTTGTGCACAAACATTTTAATAATATTTCTATATTATGGTCAAGTGATTTCATACTTGCTTTCATTGCTTATCTTAACAATTTTACATAGTTAATTGATTTTTTTTAAAAAAATAGTTAACTAATGAATGAAATAACTAATAATTTTGTTATATATAAGTTTAATATAGCTTGTGTGCAAAGTAGACATGTCTTTGTAATTATTATAGGTATAATAATTTATATTTCTCAGAAGGGATATTGGTGCTTATTAAAATAATAGTATTGTGTTATTATTTATGCCACGAGATAATATTTTTAATAGGATTACAATTAAGCTTATCTGATGAAATAGAGTAGGGAATGTTAAAATTAATTTAACATTAGCTTTTGTAAATTTGTAGAATAAGCAGAAGAAAAGTTAAAATATTAATTTAGCTTTAAAATCTGTAAAGTAATTTTAATATTAAATATCATTAAATTTAAATATTTTTATTTGACAATTATTATAAGTTATAATTAGTTATTTAAAAAGGTAATTAATAAATTAGGTTAAAGTTTAGAATGTCATTTCCTTTCAGTCATGTATGTGTATGCTTGCATGGGTATGTGGAAAGTGTTGTATAATAAATTATGTAGTTTTAAAAGTTGAGTTGAGTTATACAAACTTATAAAAATAAAGAATGAACAAATAATTATACTATTAGTTAAAGTAGTTTAATGAATAAAATAGTGATTGAACCATTATAAATATCTTAGGATGGTTCAATCAGTTGATGAATAAGTAATGTGCTTTTTTATGCAATGTTTTTTTATATAGTAAAACTTCGTTAACTTTCTTCTAAATTAATTTCATTCAATCATGTGTCATTTTGACATATCTAGACTAAAATGATGTCATCTATTGATTGACATGTCTTATGATTTTGTAATTTAAATAATTAAAAGAGAAGTTTGTTGTTCATTTTTCTTTTGGTTGTTCATTCCTTCTCTGATTTTTTTGTTGAATTTTTGGTACAAGTCATCTGTAAAGTATTAATTTCTTTTTAATTTTTATTATTTTTCATTTATAAAAGTATTTAACTTAAATTTTGTTATTCTTTAATCTACAATGAACTCCAAGCAGTTGCGGGTATTCCCACTTTTTGGTAACTGAATTACAATTAAGCTTTCTTAATTATTATAAAAATGCTTCAAGGGAATTTTATCATTATTACTAACTATTTTGATAAAATTAACTACAGAATAAGTTTTAACACTATGCAGTTGTAATATTTGTTTATGAATTTTATGACCAAAATTATGCAGAACAATTTTTCAGCTTTATTTTATTTAGTTCAATAAATAGAAGAAGTTATAAAAGTTTTAAAAGAAGGAAATTTAAAATGCATAGACTGTTAAGTTGTATATTTAAATCTTAAAAAAACAAAAATGCATTATAAATGAGACATTTATTTTATATAGCACTATGTTTTTGTAAACTGTAATATTAATAAGCCAATAAGCTAATGCACATGTGCTTTGTAGATTTAACTATATAAATGAATACTCTCACTTTCCAAACACAAGGTAAAGTCTTTGTGAAAAGATAGAATAAATCCATCTATCTTTTCAACCCAAATGTTTATATATGGGCAAATCATAAGTATTTGGAAATGAGAGCATGAAGATGTTAATCGATCACTTTAAATAACTTTTTACTTTGCCTGAATGAATGATGCTTGTGAAATTTCTAGAATTTACGATACGCCATTATTAAATGAAACATATGTAAATAAGACATTTATTTTATATAATGCTATGTTTTTATAAACTAATATTAATAAGCTAATGCAAATGAGCTTTGTAGGTTTAACTATATAAATGAATAGTCACTTTCCAAACACAAGATAAAGTCTTTGTGAAAAGATAGAATGAATCCATCTATCTTTTCGACCCAAACGTTTATGTATGAGCAAATCTTAAGTATTTGAAAATGAGAGTGTGAAGATGTTAATCGATCACTTTAAATTACTTTTTACTATGCCTGAATGAATGATGCTTGTGAAACTTCTAGAATTTATGATATGTTATTCTTATTAAATTAAACATATGTAAATAAGGCATTTATTTTATATAGCACTATGTTGCATTATATTATCTCGCCTGTTTTATCACTGACATATGAATTGCCACTGAAATTGTTTAAATAATAAGTTTTAAAATGCCTGACTAATTACCTGCTCTATTAATATTTTTCGTATATGAAACATATGTTTGAGAAATGATAATAATTTTAGAAATGTTTTACTATGTTAGAAATCTTCAATTAATGATTTTGGAGAAATGTAATTCACTAATTAAAGAATATATGAAAATATTAATGTTTAAATCTATGCTATAAAGTTAGTAGGAGTTATTCTAAAGATGTTTTGATATGCTGAATGATTAGTTACAAACAAAATTGCTTTATGAATTTATTACAAAATATATTGAATAATAACCTGGAAACATCTCATTATTTTATGCAAGTCAATTTGAAAATGCTTAAATATATGTTTAAGGAAAATGAAAGGAATAAAAAAAATGAAGCTATATAATTATTTAAGTAAAACTGTGGTATCCCAAAGAAGTGTTTTACCAGCTGAATAAGTTATTTTCTTCATCATTTCCATAGTTGCTAGCTCATTATTGTCTTATGTTGTTGATATTTGAAAAGGTTTTAGAATTAAGAACTAACTTAGACATAAGAACTGTATATATACCTCATTCGGAAATCTTTTGGCATGTTTTAAAAATAAAATGTTTTTAACTACAAGCTTTGTGGAACATTTGCCCATTGAATTAATATTATATGCACTTATCAAATGGCGCAGTGTGAAGAAAGCTCATTTATGAACTAGGGTTTTTTTTATTTTGTAAAAAAAAAGGAAAAAATATTTTATGCAGTATTTTCTATGGAAATTTGTTACATTTAACGTAATAAATGTTTAGTATTATATGGGTGCCAGGTAATTAATTTATATAAATTTAATCTTAAAGGTTTACTAGAATGTGCAGATATTCTATGCATTCTCAGGTAATATTTTATTATACAATTTGCTTGATAAGCTAGTACACATTTTATTCATTCTGAGTCGGTGGAGATTTTCATCTCTCACTAATAGTTACTTCAAATGTATGGTCTTCTATTCAGTGATATGCTAAAGCAATTATCAGAAGATTTTCCATTATATTTTAGCATAAATGCAAACCACTAGTATTTTTTTTATGAATTGAGAATTATTATTCTCATACTTTTATTCATATTATTCGTCACATCCACTAGTTACTATAATTATAATATTTAATATTCCATACACATGTGAATTGTAACTTTGTGCCAAAAATTTCATATGCTATTAAATTTTCTTTATTCATTCTTCAGTCAGTTGACTTAAATTCTGAATGTTGGTTCAGACATTGTTTATTGTTAGTATAATTAAAATTTTGAATATGACTTTAGTTAGTTATAGTGATGTTTCTAACTTGTCATTGTTAGTTAGAGTATTGCTTAGGCCTGTAATGTAAGACCATACTGATATTTATTATTGTGCTTGATGGAGTGGATTTGACCCCATCTTTATTATATCCTGTTCCATGAGGTGATAGTGCTTGTTTCCAGTGATTATTATGACATATTTAGAAGGTACCTGTTCTTGCTGTGTCTTTTCATGTTTTCCTGATTCACTGTGACACAGTCTAGGCATACTCTTTTCTGCCTCAGAAATATGTATTTTGGAAGCCACTGCAGTTTTGCTATGTTGTTCAGCTCTGCAGAGCATATTGTTGGCCTATCACTCATGATGTATTTAAAGCTAGCTTTCCACCATGGTATCTGAGATTGTTTGTGTTTTTGATATGTAATGACAAGATAAGTTAGTTTAAAGGACTTAGGTTCTTCAGGGTGCACTTAGTTATTTTAGTGCTTAAAGGTATAACAATGTCTGCATTTTACTGTTATGATAATATCATCCTCAAACCAACCAACAACTGTTAGTAATTTAGATGTTTGTTTAAATTGTAGGCATATGGCCAGTTAGTGCAATCCACATATGCTATGTAATCAATGTATTCATCCAGCGTTTTCACCGATGGATGTGTAACTCTTTTAAATTTTATATTTTAGTATATTATATTATGGGGACAGTAACTTCTTATGTTTATATGTGCAAATGACTTCTAATGAGGAGCCTATACATTTTACTTATTTAGTCATTTATTAGTGTACAGTTCTAAACAGCAGGAGTATAATTATTTATAAATTGAGATTTATTCTGGATATGCCAGCCATTCCTTAAATATGTTTGGCTTATTATATCAAGTACTTGTAGATTAGTTTATTAATTCTGGTTACTAATTTTATAATGTTATTGTAAAATAAATAAAGTGAAATTATATTTTATTGAGCTAATACTAATTCAGTATGAGGCATATAAATTTAGGATCTCAAGAGTATTTTTAGGGATTATTTATTTGAAAGAAGTTGTATAAAAAATTAGCCAGTGTTCACTCTCTATTTTTAATAAATTGTTAAATAGGGTGATTTATGTAAATTTAATTATTCCCCAAAAGAAACCTGGATAGTTATTTGTAAGAACAAAAGAGCTATCAAATACTGTTAGTCAAAAGTCCTTATTGTAACAGTGCTATCTTGACAATATTTTTTTACTTATGTAAATATTTTTGTTGCTTATATTGTCATAATTGTTAATAAACCAATTTATTATTTGTTTAAATAAAATTAGTTTCTGTTTATATTTTTTGTATATGCTATTGTCTTGGGTTCACAACAACATTTATTATTTACATTAAATTAAAGTTATACAAAATATTTTCATACTTATAGAAATACACTAAAGCCATGCATATAATTGTGATTCCTGGATTAAATCACATTGACAGATAATCATGTATTTACAGATACTCACTGTGATATTTTATTTTAAGAATTGTTCAAAACTATGTCATCTTTTAAGATAGAAGATTAAGTAAGATAAAATAAAGACTGCTTGATATTTTGGGAGATTATTCATGACATTCCAAGCTGCAAACTATCTTGTTGTGTTTAGTTAAGGTCCATTTGCATTTAATTTCATATGAAGGTTGTATGTGAGAAGGTGGAGGGACATAAAAAGCACCCTTGTCTTTCTTCCATCTTGAGTGATGTCCTGGGTAATAGGCTATAATTAATTTAAATTTTGAATATTTTGATTATGCAATTAAATATTTATGCAAATTTCCTTTTCATATATTTTTAATGAGTATTATCTTATAGTAGAAAGCAGTCACTACAAGGGTAGTGCTTGCCTCCCATAGTCAGCCAGGATATCACTCACTCATTTATTTATCTATTCAGTCACTGATTAGGCAATGTCATATCTTATCACATTTCACAAGAGTTACAGTAAGACCCCTGAGATCATTTACTGTTAGTGAAGTATCCCTTTCCATTTGCGCATAGAGTAATATTGAACATTGTCATTGTGGAATAAGTATTTCTTATTTATTATTTGTACCATAAGAAAACTACATCTTAAAGTAGATTACTTTAATTAAATTGTGATAGGTTGTGTTATAGAGAAATAATGACAAGGATAATATTTATGTTGAAATAAGAGATAAGTAAATCTATTAGTGAAACATTCCTTAAATAAAATTTGTTTTATTCAGAGAATATGGTATGATGGGAGAGAATATGGTGTGATGGGAGGCTGATTCTAATAACTATTTAGTATGAGTGAAAATGTACCTATCATTTATTTTATATTATTTATCATGTTATAATAATGATCTGCATTATAATTAGATTTTGCTTCTATCTCATTGCATGTCTCTGTAGTATCATTCATCCTTGAAATTTATTGTAACCTTACTGAGTTTAGTCGTTAAGAGTCTCTGATGATTTTGATTATTTTTCTCTTTTATTTCTCCTCAATTCCTCTCCTCTCTTTTCTCTTCTCTCTCTTTATTTGTTTATTCCTCTCCTTATTTCCCTCTCTCTCTTCCTTATTTCCTCCTCTCTTTTTTTTCTCTTCTCTCTCTCATTCCCCTCTCATTTCCTTTCTTCTCACCCTCATTCTCTTTTCCCCCTTCTCTCATTTCTTTAGGTTACAATATAGTGACTGCTCACTTTAAAAGTAAATGGAATACAGCAGTGAATTAAAGAGATATCTTAATTATTATGTCTTTATGTAATTATATATTTGAACATTTCATAGCACTGAAGTAAATTTTTGCATACAAGAGCAAAATGTCTTCATCCATTTCAATCTTTAAACTGAAGATTTTAATTTAATTGCTTCATAGCAAAAATCATTTTTGCATAGATTTAGATACATATAATAATTTTTGTGCTTAAATAGGCATAATAGAAGGCTGCTATCAAAAAATTTTAGACTTATTATTCAATAAAATCTCAATGGACTCATTTCAGAGGCTGGTTATTGTGAAAATTATGATTAAATTACAGTTAGCCAGACTGCATCAGTAATATCAGCAAATTAAAAATCCTTCTCCTTTTTCTTTTCAAAAACTTTATTTTCTTATATCAATACTGAACATATATATTGTAACCTTATATTTTAGTGTAAAATATAAAGATTGATAGAACTGATATAAAAATTTCTCTGTCTTCTTTTTGGTGATTTGACTGCCTTGGTTTGCATTTTGAACAGACTACCTACTTGTATTCAAGATAATTTATTGGTGAGAATAAGTAATATTTTGCTTTGCTTATTGCCTGTATTATTTTAATGTATTTAAAATTGCTCCTTTTCCATTCACTGATTTGGGTCAAATATGTTTAACTTGTAAGAAATTAACAGCATACAAGTTTAGTAAAATGTGATTAAAAATAATAATAATTCTTATTTATTTAAAATAATCTTACAAATTATTTTCATTTAAATTCAAAAGCCATTTGTTTAACTAATTTTTAATTATTAGATAAAAATATAATAAATTCATGTGTGTGTTTCAGTGAGCATCTCAGTGAAAGACAGTGTTCGTATTTATAAAGAAAAAAATGGTGTAAGAATAAAATGTAAGCAAAATATGTTAAGCATATTTTTTAAAAATAATTAATAAGCAAACGGATTAACCAAGAATTTTCATACAAATTTAAACATAAAATGGTGATATTTAATAATAGTATGAGTTGCTAGATTTAAAGGATCTGTTCAAATCTGCTGACCAAGTGAATCAAATCGCTAATAATTTTCTCAATATCTACATTTGAAAATATGTCAGAATGCTTAACTTTAAAAGTAGAATTAATTGCAGAAAGTCAGTATGTTTTGGAATATTTTATTACATACAAATTGGCAACATTAAATAAATATTTTAATTACAGAAGTTTTTCGGACATGATAACTTTATTTTTAAAAAAGAAGAGGTTTAAAATCAAATTTAAATGTTAAATTTTATTGAAATGCTGGTTTAATATTTCTGCTTGTCATTTAAATAATAAAGAATTGGCTATCTTATCTGAATGTATACTGCCAGTAATGTATTTACTATTTAATTTGTTTACTACTTGAATAATAATAACAGCCTTTAAACGATTAACTAAAACTACTTTTCTGATTTCTATCGCCAATGTTGATTTGTTAAATTATTTTGTTCTGATTGTTATTCCTAGATTTAAATGTGGATAGATAAATTAATATAGCCTGGATATCATAAGCTTGGAACAATGCTATATAAAAATGTAGAATTTAATAACTTATGAAGAACATTTTCATTTAAATTCTACATGTTGTGTTTTTGGAATTATCTCATATCCATGGAGCCATGTAAAATTCATTAATTTAAAAGTAATTGTAATAACTAGAACAAAGGGGTATAATCACATCTATGGAATTTGGCTATAATTTATAATTATTACTTTGTGTAATGTGTATTTATTGTTCAAGACATTTTTACATTGATTTCACAGATAATATTTAATATTCTAAAAATGTACACTTTTATTTATGTATTTAAGTAAGAATGAATTATTTTTTATTGTTATATGAACTTATATGTGAGGTTCATGATTTATACTTTTACTATGTTTAAATTAAATTCATGGGATTGAATTAAATATTTATTTGAGGAAATAGCATGCGAAAAGCTTGAGAATAACTAAGAAATTTATGGTGTATGTCAACCTCTTATGAAGTGTCTTATGAGTCTTTCCAGAGTTCTGTTCCTGTTACTTGTATTACATTGTTACTATGTTTATATTTTAAGCATGATAAATCAGTATATTAGTTGTCCTTATTATTAAAACACTTTTCATTATGTATGAACCCACATCTGCTAAATTGCTGGTGTTTTTCTGAATTGTCAGAATAACTGAGGAGGAGGATTTTTGCACTTTAACTATGAAGTAAATATTAATATTGCTTTACAATGTTAAATGGCATTAGTCTGTGCTGGTGATTAATCTGCAGATTAATTAGTTGCCACTTTCTGTATTTTTACACTCATTCCTGCGCTGGTGGTTAATCTGCGGAATTGTGTAATTATATTTGTTGCTTCATGGTGGTGTATAAACCCACAGGGCACTCAGTGTTGTATCATTCCTATGTGTAGATGAATGCATCCACAGGAATATCATTTTACTTCATAAATATAAGTTTTGGCAAAGTGTTTTGTATTATTATGCTAAAATCATCTTCCATTTATAAGTATAACTTATAAGTTGAGTCATAAAGTGTAGCAGGGCATCTTATCTAAGTTATCCTCATAATGATTAACTGTTTGTTAATTAATATTTTATCTGAACTGAAGTCTGAATTTTCATTTTGGTTTAACGTTGCATTATAGCTAGTTTCTGCAAATATAATATTATTTATTATATTATTATAGGTTTATAGTGCACCTGTCGGAAATGTATATCTATTCAACAAAACTTAGAATCTGAGCAAAAGTACCCTGAATCCAATCATGCCCCAGATACACAGGTCAGGAGCACTCATGAATTCTAACCTATTTGCCCATTCCCTAAATCTATAACACTATGGATAACACCCACGGTGATATCAAGTAAATTAATTATTTCTCGGCCCAGAGCTGCAGCGTATTACATGAGACCTACTATGATGATGACTTTTGGGAGATATTGAGTGAACCAAGAGATAGCTTAACTAAGATCTAAAAACTATATTAACTAAATGATTGGATTCGAATACGAGATACTATTTTATGACACAGATTTATTAAATGATTCAGACATTTATACTTTCCGATTTCACGCTGCAGAGTGAATTTACAAAAGAATCAAAAATATATTTACCATTAATGTCTTTAATACAGACGGATACATAGTGCGGTTGTAATATATATAACTATTCAAAATTTACATGATTTAACAATAATAACTTGCGGTTGTTTACATAATTTATTTACCATAACGTAACACTTAATGATTTTGGTTTGATACATTTATATAGTGCGGAAGCGTATGTAGAAATATTCAAAATTACATGTTTATTAGTAAGTAATAAAATAACATTTCACATTGGTTTTGTTTTGATATAATTCTATAGTGCGTGAGCGCACATAAAAATATTCAAAAGATTTACAAGTTTCATAAATTAATGACAAAATAGCATTTAATATTGATTTTGCTTTAATACACTTATGTGCGGGAACGCACGTAAAAATATTCAAAAGTTTACAAGTTTTATAAATGAAGGCTAAAATAACATTTAATATTGATTTGCTTTAATATATTTCTATATTGCGGTAGCGCATGAAAAATATTCAAAAATATACTTCACTGAGATAGTACATTTATCTGGTGGTTGATGAAATTCATATATATAATAGCCTAAAGGCAGGAATACGATTGCAAAGGTTTCGCTAATTCATTAAATAATAACTTAACCGTGGTATTACGTGGAGACACTTTTCATTAATGTTATTAACAAAATAATTCATAACTCATTTTAAAGAAACAACGGTTATTTGAAACATGTTGAACTAAATATTTTATTCATATCATATTTTCGAATCACATATGTGAAACTAACTCGGTACCTTTGCTTGATTGTAAGAGGAGGGGAGAGCAGTTTGAAATAATTGGATTAAAACTCCAACGAAATTATTTAAGAGATAAATGGTTATTAGGTGTATTATCGCTAGACTTTACTAACTAGGCATAATATAAATATAAGTGGAGAATGGCAGTGCGTGCATATTTCTTAGGAAGGAAGATACAGTATCTTGGCCGATTTACACTTTATAAATCATATAACGAAGATGATGAAGTATGCCGCTTCATGCGGACTAATACTTAGAACGAACTTTCTAGGTCCATGCAGAGCTCCTACAACGCTAGCTAAAATATCCAGGAGTTAGGTCATACTCCTGATCTGGACCTACGACGAAATAATTCAAGATTCCCTGGAGTGAGGTACAGGCGAATCAGAAATGACGAGATTCCCCAGGGCGAGGTACGGGCGAATCGGAAGAGAGTCGCTTCCTAATATTTCTAGACATTTAAAATAATAGTTACGGCCTACGAATGGTTTAGTAAATCTATAGCGCGAATAGTTTCCATACTTCCATATCAAATTATAAGACTAATTCAATAAACTTTTAGTCATTTTATTATAGCTTAAATCTCCCCCACCCTCCTAACTTATTCTTATTTTAAAAAAATGTCTTATCGTAATTTAAACGCTAATAAGGAATAATTATTCGCCAACTTTGGCAAACTTGGGCTCACATCAATAAAGAAAACAAAAGATTTAGAAATCTACCCCAGATAAAATAAGACTTGTAATAAAATACATTAATAAGAAACACACGATTACTAATAGAAAATTTTTCAGTATTCATTAACTCAACCCTACGAGCTTAATGAAACATTATTAAATAAATGATTTAATGCAATCTACCCCCCCCCCCCAATTTCTATAGAAATAGAAATATAGCTCGTATGATTGGAGTTAACCAATGTTCTACATTTCATATACATATATAAAATCAAAACAACTATTAATTAATATCAAAATTTTACCGCATAAAAATAAAGCAATTATAAAAGCAAGCGTGAATCGGATGAATAGAATTACATTTAGATAATTTATGGTTTAGAATCGATACCATAATGCTCGCTATTTGGCAAGTTGTTTAAGATATTACTTAAATGATAAAACAAATATTATAATTTATGAAATTTAGATAAGCAAGAAATTAGCAGCACTAAGTATTGTGAATGAATACACTTACATGTTTAACTATATAGCAGTGATGTCTTCAAGGTAGGCAGGAACGCATTCTTCTTTGGATGGGCATCAAGTCAGGAGCTGGCGGCACGATGTTACTCCGGCTTAGCATGGTAAGGAGATCGTCTCAGGTCAAGGGGAACGGCGGCTTGAAGTCCCTTTCTACTCAGACATTCTGGGAATGACCGACGTGGAATAGGTTAGCAACAGTAACTTAAATTTAGCTCTCCTCCCTCTGGGTTCAGATCCAGCAGCATTTCTACTCTTTTTTCTGGTGACGTTAGAAAGCACTTAGCTGCCAGACCCGAGGCACTTTATCCACTCAGCAGATCTGTAGTTTCTGACCGGATGCATCCTTTGTTTGAATAAAATTTAAAGACAATGCAATCCTGTCAAAGTTTCTCGTATGATTGTTTTAAATGTAGTCTTGTGATTTTAAAACAGAAAATGGATAAATTTCCACTAAAGGATTTTTACATTATTTTATAAAAATTATATGTTTTAGATGGATAAATGGGTTTCCGGCAATTGTCTTAGTTATATTCGAGAATCTTATGACAAGGATTGCGTCATCTTCAATTCTTCTGACCGCCACGACTTAAATAAATAATATATTAAATATAATTTTTGACATATACATTAAATATATAAATTTTTATTTAAACTATATTTTAGCAATAATCTCCCATTACGCACGCACATGAATTAAAACAACAAAAAAAATATTCACTTATTAAAATTAATCATTTTAAGATATATATATATATATAAGTCAATTATCACTTTATTAGTTTAAATACAAAATATATGCATTAATAAATATATATACGTGCGTAAGGATGGAGTTTAAATATGGTTTGGTGGTGGGAGATTCTGAGTGGGCTGTGAAGCTTGATCTGAGTATCAGGTCAACTGCTTCAATAATATAGGTTTATTGGTTCTGAAACTGACACATTGGGTATTTCAGGATTTGATGCTGAATTTCAGTATAGTTTCCTCAAGCCAGAAATTAGATCAAATTATAATAAAATTTATGATTAGGCTTTTATAACTGTGCCTATGATATATTTAGTGAAGTGAACAAATGGAATGATATTTTATTTATTTATTTTATTTATTTGTTTATTTATGTATCTATTTATTATATTAAACATCCTACATTAATTATTTGTTAATCATAAAATTTGTAAATAAATATTAATTTATAATTAAACTTGTGCCATTGCTATTTGTCATTCATAAAACCAGAAATCCTATATCTTGAATAGAGCGTACATTGCAGTACATACTGTTGTCAGTAAGACATAAGAGTTTTAGTAATATTCTGAAAAAACGTTTGAATGCTTTTTGTCCTTGGTAATTTATGATGTGTAAGGTACAATAAAATCCCATTTGCCTTTTGCATCATTTTAGCTTTGTGTTGTTGATTCTAGTACATGATACAAAATTGATTGATTTTATACACTTATAAACAAATTTACCAAGTAATGATATGATTGAATTTATTTGCTTAATGTTATAATTGTCATTCATCAATATAACAAGAGTCTCATTGATATTTATTAAATTATAAATGGAAAGAACCCAAGTTTTCCATTATTATTATTATTTTAAAGCTCATACCTAGACTAGCATTTGTACCAAAATCATATATGTCATTTTAAAATTCATAATCTTTAATAGTTTCACAAATTATACCATCTTGTTTATGGTCGGCCATAAGGTCTCATGCAATGAAAAATCGCAGATTAAAGTTTTAAAGAATAATAAAATTACCTACTTATAATTTATCTAATGTACTTTCACATACTGCTATGGTGGGTCTTCACGGTGTACCCTGGCCATGACCAGATTAGATCATAACAATTTCATGTTATATCATTAATTTTGTTTGTTGTGATGTGATCAGACTTTTCAGTTACAGTTCTTAGCATGCAATGTAGTAGGTTTGATTACTTACATTCATCATATGTGCTCCAGATTTGGTTTAAGATTATGTTCATATGTTGGAGTAGCTGATTGATAGATTGGCACTTAGCATTTCAATTGATGTTTTAGTGATATTGGAGCACCAAAGTGACAGTATGAGTACAACATTAATATATAAATAAATTAGATGCCAGATGCTCAGGTGTGATATTCAAGTTCCTAATTAAGTTGTACTAGCATTTCCATGGGTGTTCTAGTGATGTTCTAGCACCCAAGTGACAGAATGAAAATATCATTAATATATAGTCAGGTGTTCAAATTATAAAGATGTCGGTTCAAGATTATGTTGTAATGTAAAATATTCTTTAAAAAATCATCTAAGGACTGTATTGAAAAGATGACTTTGCATTAAGAACAAAGAATGTAAAAACATCTTTTAACAGATTTCAGGAAAACAGTCTTCAGAAAATCAAGAAATTTGAATAAATAAAATGTTCATCTCTGATAAACCTATCAAATTCTGCTTTATAATTTTTAGAATATCTCAAAATGTCCTAACACAGCCTCCATAATGATATATACTAATATGATACATGGTGAATGTCATAAGGCATGGTCATCTAACTGTCACAGGTTCTTTGGTAACATTTCAGTCAACTTTATTCATTTCTATTTTTTTCAAAACGATAAAATCCCCATCAGTGCCTTGGAGGCTGTATTTTTTCCATGGAATAAACTAAAGGATTTTGAAGTTTTCTGCCTGTCTGGAAGATACTTACTTCTTTAGGCTCAGCAGTTTTATCGGTTTTTTTTTTTAAAAAAAAAAAACAACTTAATTAATATCAATTAAAATAGCTGAAGAAGAGTTTCTAAAACTGCAAAACTACCGCGCTGTCTCTGAAGTAAGCAGCCACATTAACAGTCTGACCTCATAATGAAAAAGGATCATTAAAGAGCAGAAAGCAAACTTGTAAAATTATTTCATAAAATTTGGCTTCTAATAAAACTGAATAAAGTTTAACATTTTGTTAGTAGTTTAATAACAATATCATCATTAATATGGCTTACTCTTGCACCATAGTACTTTCACTTATATGTGCAATGTTTAATTAATTAAATTGTAATTATAATAGTAGATTACTCGACTGCACATGAGCTTTACAGATGGAATGCTTTTTAAATGAATACGCACTCTCTTTTCCAAACACAAGATAAAGTCTTTTTAAAAGATAGATTGAATTCTTCTATCTTTTTCACCCAGACTATATGTATAGGCAAATCTGAACTGAGAGCGTGAAGATTTACCTAATCACTTTAAATTACTTATGAGTTTTGTTAACGATGCCTGTGAAATTATCACAATTTGCAATACATTATTATTAAATGAAAACTTACACTTATGTAATAAGTATTTTATTTATATAGCGTGATATTTTAAATTGTAATTATAATAGTAAATTACTCGACTGCGCATGCTCTTTACAGATGGAAATCTTTTTAAGCCTCCATAGAAATGTTTTTTTGTTATCAATGACGCTAATAATTGTTACCAGCTGATAAAGTAATGAATTTCGCGTTTATTATTTGTTCTTTGATAATATCAGGCCTTTATCTTAAAAACAATTTAAGAAATTTAAATAATGAATTCCCCTAATATCATAAATAATCTACCAAACAGAAAGTGTGCCGTCTGACTCCTTTCTATTATACATATAATATTTCATTCATTCATTCATTAATTAAGGAACTATTTGA
>JAQFVV010011401.1:0-53563 GCA_028023455.1 Epiperipatus broadwayi | reverse complement strand
TAAAGTGGTAGGATGTTTTGAATTTCAGAATATTAAACTGAAAAAATAAAAGATATTTGGATAACTCTTAGTTGGGGTTTTGAAAGCAGAAGTCAGAAACTGATAGCAGTATACAAGCAGATATCCAATGATTATTCAAACTTATAGATGATTATGAATTATTGTTGAAGTTAAGATAAAAAATAAATTGTATTAAAAAAATAAAATATTAGCAGGAATCTAATTAAATATTTTTGGGAATCTAAATTTATTCTACCTCAGCAAAACTTGCCTACCGTATTCCTGAAATAAAGAATAGGCTGAACACTTATGCTTATTAATCTCTTTATTAATTATAGATATGAATCTTAACACTTTTAGTGTAAGTGTAAGAATTGAAAGTGCTTGAATATTACACTATATTTAAGATTTGATCTATGACTTCATTAATGAATAGTTGATATTCACAGTATGCACCAGTAAAATAGTGACACTTTCTCTCTAAGCTGTCAACAGGGCCATCTCTAAGTCAGCCCACGAGGGAAATGGTAACACTTAGCTATTCAGAACATGTGTGAATCACAAATTGTGGCATGAAATGTGTTCTTACATGAGCATTAAATTTTGTATTAATTTGCTAAACTATTGAAATATTTAAAATGATTCACATGGACTATGAATGCATGTGTTGCTAAATCATAGGTGATTTGCAATATATGCCAAGGAGAACAGTGAAGATGATCGATTGAAGTATAAATTACAGACATTCTGTGTTAGATCATTTCATGTTCCACATATAATAATGCTTTAAAATGTTTATAAATAAGTAAATCATGTAATGTAGAGAACATTCCAAAGCTTGTAATAACTTACCTTATACTCACTGTCTAAAAATGTGGTTAATATAATCTGATTTAAAGATGAAATTTATTCATGTATCTCCTTTTACAGTTCGACAACAGTTATTTTTTGTTTTGCATTTGCTAATATTTTTGCAATGGCTGCACAAAACTACAAACAGTAAGAATTTAAACCACAATTTAGTGTTCTGTCATGATTATAAATATTAAAAAAACACAACTTTTCTGCTTTCAAGAAAACTGAATTTTAAATAGATGCATGAAATGTGAAGAATAATCATCTTATTTCTTGATTTAAACTGAAAGATAAAATGGGAATAAACTTCAGATGAATGCTGTAAAGTGTGTTTGACAAGAGCATGTTGACTCACAATATGAAAAACAATGTGGAGTGGATGTTAAAAATTTGGCCTCTTTGATTATGTTAAAATTTCAAAATTGAATTTAATAGTTCTTTTTGAATTAAAAGCAAACTCCTTTCTCACTCATTGAATCATAAAGAGAACTACATTTAAAAGTAATATTTACATAAACTTAGATAGAAGAATACAGACAAATGGATTCACTACATGTCAAAATGATTTGGTCACATTTTTTCAAAATTGTTTATTTAATCTAAGCATTATAAATTAATTTATTGTATCTTTTTATTTAAATAATTACAATATATAAATTATGAATATTTACTTGCTGCATATGTTAAAACATTCCTAATGGATTTGTATTCATTTTTTAAAAACTTTAATCAGAGTATACAGAAGAAAATCTAATTTAATAATTTGATTTATTGATTTGTTAATTTGAATAAGCAATGATATAATCTCTATATTTTTGATTGTTGACATGGAATTCTAATTTGACTTAGAATAAGAAAGCTTTGACCATACATATATATTAATATTGACCATTTACTCATTAGAAGCTATATGATTGACCTCTTCTTCCTTGCTTTTATTCTGCTTATAGAAATCACTATATCCTTGTTGACATTTTGGATGATGGTAATTTTAATTGGATGATCATCACCAATCAAAATAGCATATACAGATATGAAAGTAACATTGTGTTGCTTATCCCTATACAGTTCAAAGGTCAAGCATATTTTCTGTGATATTTTCAATTGTAAAATGCTTTAAAATTGCTTCAAATAAACATTAGTAGGTCAGCTCAATCCAAAACTAAAGATTGTTAAAAATATAAGATGACATCTCATAGTTAAGTCTTATTTTAAAACTTTTCATAAAATATTGGTCCCTGATTTATAGTTCAGGTGATATGACGACCAAAGCTTTAGAAATGTTTATATTATCACAAAATGATTGTGTTCTTTCTTTGTGGATAAGTAAAATTCTGAGATTTTGGGGAAATGAACATTTGTTCAGAAAATTTTACTGTAGGGAATGGTCTTGAAGTAATAAATATTGTATGAATCCAAACAAAGGAGAACATTCTATTTAACATGTTATTATAAATAATGATATCCTTATTTGTAATTTAAGCATAAGTTTTTGTGGAAGGTTTTAGGTGCTAACATGTGGATCGACAATGATGTTGAAGGTGATAATGTGTTTTATAGTTTTATCTTCATTGCTTTTTTTGTAATCATGAAATTTTGAAAACCACTTCACAGTCCTCTTGTGACTAATTGCTTTATAACTCTATATCATTTAAATCATTTGAAATGTTTTCAACAGTAATTTTGCCTGATTGTAACAAAACTTAATGTTAGCATAGTACTCTATTATAGGCTAAGATATTAAACAGACATTTCATGTTATAACCCTAGCCAGTGATGCTACCATCTTAAAACTTTTGTGGTGAAGATTTTAACTATGGTCAACTTGATACATTTATTGCTTCAGGATGTTACTGTAGTCAGCTTAAAGAAAGAACCAAATAGTTTTTTAGTAGGTCAATTCATGTGTACTATGTCATTTTGATCATATGTATGGATACTGTTTTTAAAAAAAAATGGTTAAGAACTTTTTTAATGAATAAAGGGAATGTATTATTAAAAGCAATTACACTCATTATCATAAAATAAAGATAACTAATTAAAAATTTTTGGGTATTAATCATAAAGATGTTATGAAAGTATGTAAATAATTTTTGTTACAAATACAAAATTTTAATTATGCCACTGTAGTTATCATATTTACAAATTTTTATAAACTTGACTGAAGTAAATTCTCTTCTTTTAAAAGTTTTAATATAAAATGAAAACTTTCATTCATTTTTTATATCTTCTTTTAAAAACTTGGTGAATTTTTATAAAAATTTCTCCATATTATATCTAGATTCTATAGTTATTATATATTATTAATTTAGTATCATATAAGGCCATATTCTATAGGTAATATGTATTAATAATAATCCATCATATAAAAAAATTTCTTTCATATCTTTCATGAATTTGTTTGTGTATTAAATAATCATATAATTTTTACAATTTGTTCCTATGTTAAGACTCAAAATTACCCCAAATTCACGACTCAACCAGACTAGACAAGAAAATAAACTCTAAAACTCTACCAATGGCTTCACTGCTACAAGCAGACTTCTCAAGTGTAAAGAACTACAAAGTTACATTTTTAAAAGTAAACATTACCCACAATTCCATCTACTTCTCATACACCCTTAATATGCTTAGAGGAAATGTAATGAATGCTAAAGAAAATGTATCTATAAAGTCAAATAAAATTCCCAAACCAAAATGTTTTACAGAAGTCTATCAAATAAAGACAGTAATTTGAACTATTGATTCAGTGAAGAAAATGTATACATATTAAAATGGATAATTCATGTAGTGAGTGAAAGAGGTAATATAGTAATAGATTCAGTTAAATGTTATAAAATAAGATTTATTTAATGAAATATTTTATTGTAAGCATCTTAACTTTAATTTTTAGATGAAAGAATGAATTATGGGTTAAAATCCATTGGAAATTATCTCATATGAATTATTTAACAAAAATACGAGTTTAGTTCCTAAAAAAATACTTAATATTCCAAATTAAATCCAATCAATTTTTAATTATTATTTTATGATATAACCGAATTTATCAGTTGTTGCAGAATAAATTAACATATTTTTGGATAAATGTACAAATAATTTATTTGAAACAGATATCCAGAATATTGTCATATTTATAAAAATTATAAAATTTCATTAGAACTAAAGAACATTATAATGCTTAGAAATTTGCTGGTTATGCATTAAATCTCATGTTCAGATTTGTATTTATCATGTTTATTCAATGACAATAAGTTAGAATTTATTAATTAGAAGTTTAAAAAATAGATTCCATATCTAGTATGACATATTATATAGTTGAAAAGGCATTTCTTTGAAACACTTCTCTGAAAATGATTTTTACTTTTTCATCATGTTGTGGTAAGTTAATGGCAATACTAATACTCCCACTTACTTGAAGAAAATACTGAGAAAATGAAATACAATCTTAATGTATTTTTGATGCCAAGCACATTTGTCAAAGAAAACCATTATATTTAAAGAAGCCAAAAGCAGAAATACAATATTGTACATTTAAATGGGAATGTTTCTAAATGCATTCTACTGAAAGTTATATGAATCCATATTACTTATGAAAAATGATTTATTATTTATACACTTTCTTATCTTTACATCAGTGGAAAGTATTTAGTCATTTTTGGGTTTACCATCATGAATAATATTTGTATAAATCGCATGTTGTTATTAAATAAATAGTTGTCTGTGATCTAAAAATACCATTGATTCTGTACAATTTACTCTAGTTTTAATCATTATTATCATTTTAAAATATTATTGGTTCACTGTTTATGAGAAAATGCTATATTATTTACACTTTCTATCAGTACAAATTATTTCTACTTTTTCAGGATTAACATCATGAACTAATATTCTGTGTATTAAAAATACAGTTGATACTGCAGTATTTATTTTATTTTTATTTTTAAGTAGATATCCTCCAGTGGATAAGAGCAAGTATTTCACTGAAACTGCAGTGTTTGACATCATGATATTTCAGTAAAGCATAAATGGTATAAGATATGATAACTGATTTAGCATTAAAAATTAAATTCATGAAGCCTATACAACCTTTTGTGTAATTTATCAATTTAAATAGTTTGACTTTAATGCCTTTTCACTATTTATTGGTGGTAGCATAGAATTGAAGTAGATGAAATTAACACATTAGATAATTAGGTATAGTGTATTTTGAGACAGTAGATGATAAGAAATATTAGATGATGAAAGAGTGAATGTTTTGGATTCAAATAGTTTGACTTTAATGCCTTTTCACTATTTATTGGTGGTAGCATAGAATTGAAGTAGATGAAATTAACACATTAGATAATTAGGTATAGTGTATTTTGAGACAGTAGATGATAAGAAATATTAGATGATGAAAGAGTGAATGTTTTGGATCCATTATACTTTTATTTCCAATTAAAAGAAAACCTTTCTTACATTCACATTCTACGTGCTCTTAAAAATATACATTCTATAAAATAAAAACAAATCTCCAAAATATAGTCATTCTTATGTATAAAACTATATATTCAAAACTGATTTCTGCATGCTTTATTTTAGTTTTATGATGGCATTTTTTTTCCATGTATGGATTACTTTTTATCTGAATTCTGCAGTTTAGCTACTTAGTACAGGAATGGACTCAAGGGCTTTTCTTAACCCATTAAAAGAAATTCTTATTTATTAACTTATTAAATATATATTTCTTCTTCAATAAAAAATATAGTCATGTGAGAAGTTCTTCCCGGCAGCAATTCTTAATTTAGAAATACTTTTGTAATTGTAAATAATACAATACATTCAGTAAATAATTATCTAGTGCTTGGATTTATTCTAAATTCCATTATAATTGGGAATCATTAGTTATCAAAAAATAAAAATTGAAAGTTAATAAAGGTTAAAAACATACCGAATTATCTTATTTACAGATACATCGTTCATAAGACTTTCTATCTAAGTCAAATATTTAGATTTCGCCTATTCGCCACTTAAGTAATATATCCTGTTTCTTAATTATTATAAACATTTTTAACAATATGGCTTTAAATTTTGAACTAAACAGTCCTAATTTCTTATTATTGCTGTTTTTAATTAATTAATAAACAATCTTCGCAGTTCTACATTTTTTATTATGGTTGTTTATTTCTAATTAAGTGACGAATAACTTTGATGCTCATAGTCTCATCTCCATTTTTTTTTTGTTTTTCCAAAAAAATTACCCCCCCCCCCATTTCATATCAACTCAAACATAATGAAAATTTCATGGTTATATTATTAAAATGTCTTCAATTTATCACATTATCAGTGCATCAATAAAGCATCACATGACATATCACCTGTCTTCAGCTTATACATTGCTTGTTTAATAGCAAACTATTAAATCTTTGTTCTGTCATATACTCTAAGCATTGAAAAGTAATAATAGTTGTCAGCTGATATTGCTTAATAAATCCTTATCCTGCACCTTCCTATTCAAAATCCCTAGAATAGTTTCAAGTGTATGACTCTCATCAATGAGGATTCTTGGATATTGGATCAGGGCCACTAAACCTTAGAATCTTTGCACTTTCATTCCAATTCCTATTATTTTCTTTTATAATCTCAAACTATCAGCCCAAACTAAAAAAGAAAACAAATATTTTCAACTAAGCTAACTTTCTTCTATAGTCATATAAATCTGAATCCAATTCAGTTTCTATATATTATGGTATCCTAATTTCTTAATAAGTAATGCCATCTCTATCTCATGGTATTCCAATCTATGTTTTGCTCACTAAAAACAATTTAATAACAATAAATTAATGGTGTATTTCTAATTCAATTAATAACTTTCAATTTGAATAAATGTGAAAACAAAAATTGAAATAGTTCATTCTGTTCTCAGTAGAATATTAATACAAAGTGCTATTTACAGCTATATAAGTTATATATCAAAAGCACTCATGAACTAACATATGTGGGGACCAAGATCAAAACTTTTTATTAACCAAAGAAAAAAATGGTTTACATTAGATGAAGTTGTTTATCAATTCATAAAAATTAATCATTTAATAGAAATATGTAATGAATCTTTACAAGACAACAATATTAGCCAAATAAATCATACGAAATTGGGAAAATTCATATTTGAAGAGGTGAACTGGCCTGAGCCAAATAAATCATACGAAATTGGGAAAATTCATATTTGAAGAGGTGAACTGGCCTGTCTAGATAAAAAAGATGAGATGATTTAAATAACAGACAATGATCTATCAGTAATGATGTACTTCAAAATTCAGTTATAGTGCCAATTGAAAATCCATCTATAAAATTATTACAAAATATGATAGAATATGAATCATTGATTCATACTGGTAGTTAATTTCTTTATGCTATTTTCTAAACTACAACATTCATAATAAGACTAATTGATAGTTATCAAAAAAAGAATTTTTTTTAATCTTGGTGATTTTTATATCTTTTTCAGTAATTTATAATTAAATATAATCCTTCATCCTTCAATATCTTTTAATCAATATTTTGAGTTCATCATCATCATCATTATCAACCATTATCAATCCACTGCAGGATGAAGGTCTCTCCAAGTTTAATCCATCGTCTCCGATCTTTAGCTTCTCTTCTCCACATCACCCCTGCACACTTTCTTATTTCATCCATCCATCTCACATGTGGTCTCTTTCTGGGTCTTTTACAATCTCTTGGAATCCAGTTTAAAATTTCAATTGTCCATCTATTATCATCACTTCTAGCAATATGTCCAGCCCAACTCCATTTCAATCTTTTAATTTTTTCAATGAGGTCAGTAACACTTGTTTGTTCTCTTACCCATACATTGCATTTTCGATCTCTTCTTGTTACTCCCAACATACATTCTCCGTACTTCTTTGAGTCGTCTGAAGTCTCTGTATTGCTCTTCTATTAAGTGTCCAAGTCTCAGATCCATAAGTAAGAACTGGTAAAACACATTTGTTAAAAACCTTCCTTTTCAAACACATAGGCATATTTCCTTTTAGTATCAAGTTATTTCTGCCAAAAGCACTCCAACCAAGTTTAATTCTACGATTAATTTCCTCCATTATGTTTCCATCTGTATTAATAATCTGACCAAGGTATTTGTAACTGTTAACTTCTTCTAATTCATCATAATCAATCTTTATTTTCATATTTTGAGCAAATCGATTAAACATTATTTTAGTCTTTTTAACATTTATCTTTAGTCCTACTTTCATCTGATAACTCCTGCAACATTCCCTGCAGCTCTGAAGCATTATTTGCAAAAACAACTACATCATCTGCGAAATCTAAATGACTTAAATAATCTCCATTTACTTTCACTTCTTTAGTTTCCCATTTTAATCCACAAAATACTTCTGGCAGCACTGCTGTAAAAATTTTTGGAGATATGGAGTCACCTTGTCTTACACCTTTCTCAATGTTGACTTTCCCAGTATCATTATGTAATCTAATTGTTGCTGTTGCATTTTTATAAATATTCTTTAAAATATGACAATATCCTGGATCTATACCTTTATGATCCAATCATTAATGAAAATAATAAAAACTGCATTTTCACTGCTAAGATTTCTATGGCGATTGAAATATAAGGCCACATTCCAAAACAAACACTGGTATTTTGTTTAACAGATCCATGAATATGGGTAGAAAGGAAATATAAACTTAAGATACTTGAAAACAAAATTTAATGTGGCCATAGAGAATATTTCATTCATTAAGACCTCTATGGTGTCAGTGAAATGTGGATCTTCAGTTATCAATTGACCTACTTTCAATGCAATAATACAAGGAAGTTTTTCTTATATTAAGTATAATATGTTAAGTTCTGTTTGGATTTTTGAAGTATTTATATATTTATTATTTTTATTATATACAGTAGAATTTTTTTTTTTTTAAAAAAAAATATTATGGTAAATTTATACTGTTAAAATAATGTTAGAAATCAACTACCAGTATAGATTAGTACATAGACGAAAATTCAGAGAAGATACAAAGCAATTTTCGGTGATGAAACGTATATGAACAAACCAGAGACAATCGTGGGAGGCGCGCTCGTATATGTAACAATGAAATCAAAACTGTATTGTATTTTATGATAGATACCAAAATTAGGAATATCAGATTAATCTTATTAGAGAAAAGATAAAATTATCGAATATTTAAAAATCAACTTAATGTAGAAAAAAAATAGCGGGAACAGTGGACGCAAATAAAAATACAAAACAATTGGTGAAAAAGAAAATCCAAAGTCAGGAAAAATAAAATGTAAAAAGATAAATACTTAATTGTTTCATTTATTTATAATGTATAGCTTTTTAAATAGTTTAAATCTTAAAAACTCTTGGGCTATTTGTAGATGACGTTAATATATAAATTTGTTAAGGGAATAAAAATGTTAAATAGTACACAAACACGCTAATTTTAACCACAAAAGTTCGTTTATTGGTCAATTAAAATTAATATTTTTTGCTTTTTCAATGCATGAATCATTCTTTCTTTTCAGCGCAACTCTAATATTCCATTTACTAACATGTCATAAAAAGTAATATCAACATTAATATACTAACCTATATGCTATTATTAAAAGTTTAACGTAATTGAAAAATTTAAATAAAGTTAAATTTTTCTAAGACATTCAATATTTAATATTAGATAATGGAAACAGTATTTATAAATACAACTAAACTACTATCATCACAAACCGTCAGGAAAACACTTATTTGTTTGAAAATTTTATAATCCCGGTAGATGGCGGGGCAAAAGAGAACCATGAGATGAAAACAGGAACTGCCCTTTGTCTCATGTTAAAAAGTGAGTTTGTAGGTAACGTACTTTTTAAGGTTTATATATATTTCACGCATTAATATATGTTTTTTAATATATGTTTATTTGGGATATTTAAATATGTAAGTTAATACTGCGTAAGAGAATGCATAATTAAATAACTATTGCTTTTTGTGAGCAAATATTTAAATATTGTAATTTAAGTAATAATAACTGATGAGTTCGTAGCAATGGCGTGTCTTCAATAGATGCCATGGGTACGCGCATCTCTTGTCAAAATTATTTTATCGAATAAATTATAATCTTTTAAAAAAATAAATCTAAAATGTTCGAAGAATTCACAAAGTTAGAATTATTATGACCGGACGATTACATTACAGCAGCGCCATTAGCAAACGTTATGTTTAAAAAATAAAAGAATAGATGCATTAATAAAGAATAGGTAATTGGAGACATGGAGAGTAAAAAGAGTTTAAATACATATAGAAGTAGTCGGAACATTGGGTGCGAGTTAATTTATGATAATAGCAAGGAAAGTAGATTATTGTTTAAGGCTCGAACGGGATCTTTAGCAACAGGAGCATATACATGTAAATGGAAAAATATAGGTGATTTAGTCTGCAAATTGTGTAAGGAAGGCATAGAAAATATTAGGCATCTGTTAATTGAATGTAAATGCTTGGAAGCAGAAAGGGTACAAATAATGAAATTATGGAAGAATAAATATGAACAAAGTGATTATACAAAAAGTGAGTTATTGGGTTTTTATGCTGGGTTTGGGAAAAGATAAGGAAGATTTAGATATAAAGGCCATAGAGTTGACAAAGTTTATGTTGTGGAAATGGGATGGAGCAGATTATGGGAAAACTTAGGATGGGGAATGGAAAGGGAAGGAAAAATGGCTAACAGTTTCTCTGAGCGTAGTTGCTGAGAGATTCCTGACTCCGTTTAAGGAGAAGTCACAGTGCATCACATCACATAAAAAATGAGTTTTTGATTTCAAGTTAATTTTAACAAAATATTATGAATACGATATAAATAAAAGATTTGAATTAAATAAACAATATCGAAATTTGCTCTTGTTTACTAATTTTTTTATTGCCCAAATATTGTATTCATAATAAATTTTAAAAATTAACTTGAATTCAAAAAACTCATTTTAAATAAATATAAAGTTTGCTAATCTTTAAAAAAGTAACAAACGTAAAGTTTTAGAATAATTATGGACAAACGATTACGTCACAACAATTGTAATCCCAAAGTATCCTCAAAACTGAGAGATGGTATTTAATATTTCCAGTGTTATTTTTTTATTATTGTTATATATAGAGAGAGTAATTTTTATTTAGTGTATAAAAATAGAATAAAATTTATAGAGAGTTAAAATGTATATAAAGTGAAATAAAGTGTGATATTTAAATTAAAAAGTACTGTCTAAAAATTGGTAGAGATAAGGGTTTAAACTTTTAGTTAAAAGATAGCTGATATCCCAAAACAGAAAGGAATGCGGCTGATACAAATTGTAATATTGAAAGTCAAACACAGCATCTTGAATATATTTCATGCAATTCCATTCTTTTGATACTTGATACCTGAAGGAGATTTTTTTTTTTTAAAGTTTTTTTTTGTTCTGTAAGTCAGAGAAAATCAAGCAGTCAATCTGAAAGTCACATTGAGCTTCATGGTCCTATCCAATATCTCACTACCAGACAGGGTTCAAACCTTATCTTCCACACATATACACACACCCATATTGCCAAAAAGAAATTTTTGCTTATTATTTTAATATATATAGCTGATTTAATAAAGACAATAACTATAATACGGAAGTTATTTAAAAGTCATGTATGTGTGGGAAAATGTATATAAGCATTAGAAAAGAAAAATTATATAAAAACAATGTGAAATCTGCTAATGGAAACTTTATCTATTTTGAATCTATTTGTAAATGCTGCAAATAGATTTTAAAACAATCAATTGAGAATTTATCAACCGGATTGCATTTTTCTTTCCAATAAAAACAAAAGAGAGTATCCTGTTTGTAACCATATGATAGTGGCTGTATTTTATAATGCTTCTGGTAGTATTGGTTAAATGGATGCCTAAAACATCTCTACAAATATAAATAGGGCTTGAATTTAAGGCAAGAGATAGAGTGTTATATTTTCGATTGAGTTGCTTAACTAATCCATGCAAGTTTAATTTTCAATAAAATGTTTGCCGAGTAGAGGGAAGAGATGCACCTTTCCTCATTGTTCCACAATCATATCCTGTAAGGATGCTGCCCTATGCTTATAAACCTATGAACTACTATACTATGCTTAAAGAATTAATAATTGAGCAATGCTACCTGACCTGCAAAGAAGAATGTGAAATCTAGTTAGACCGCAAGATGAGCCGCATTGGAATGGACCCATCAATCAACAAGACCAGAAGGTAATAGTGCAATGCTGCCATTAAAGACTTTATAAGTCTTTTCTATAAAAATCTAAAAACCTCTTTAAATGCAAATATGCTAATGACTTCTAATATGTAATCTGATCTAAAACTGGGCTTAGGGCAATAATTAGTACTTATAATGTTAGATTAGTTTTTGTTAATTTGGTCTCTGACTCTCTATAAACTCACAAAATATTTCTTTATTATGCCTCATAGTCTAATATAATTTTTTTACTTTGGTGCAGTAATTAAGTTATTATTCAATATTATATGTATATTGTTTTTGTATTATCCTAAATTTAAAGTTAGTATGCCAATAATAACTCCAATCGCCTGAGTACTTTTATTTTAATTCAGCTACCCATTGTTAAAGGGGATCTCTAAACAATTAATGATATTTTAATCCCAGATGCTTGCTAGGTTGGAGAGATTTTGAATCTATACTCTTATTATATATTAACACCAGAGTGGAAAAGACATCCACTCTTTCTTGTAAACAATATTATAAATGTAATTTACTTTACCAATATTATAAAATTATTAGCACTATTTAAAATTCTAAAAATGGAGGTTCATTAGTTATTTAAATACAATTTATTATCTTTGTTTGATTTCAATGACCACTGACTGTTGATTATATATAATATTCAATATGTTATTCTGAATGTTAGAGCATCCCTCTGATCATAGTATTATAGCTTTATTCAACATATGTGGAATTTATCTGTATTAAGAAGAATAAAAAGGAGATCTTAGCTAATTGAATTTCGATTTTTAGATTATTTAAGTTAAAATTTTTATCACTGTGCAGTAACTACGTCATACCCTTACATGTGATATTTTTTTGGATATTATAGGTTATATAATGTCATTAATGACCATTAGTATAAGTGTTCTGCCAGCATAGGCTTTATTATCCATATTTTAAAATTTTGCTTTGTCATGTGAGTGCATCGGAAATTCGAACCCACCCTTTCTTCATGTCAAGTTCCAAGGACAGGGGTGCAAATTGACCTTGGAACTATATGCCTGCATTATGGTAGCTCTGCATGGGATGACACCAGACAGCTGGCCCATAGCATCTATCCAGATTCTTCCTCTTCAAATAAGGTGATTCCGCTACAGACATGAAAAGAAAATCGGTTTAGGATTATTATTATGTTTTTTTTTAAATGATGAAGCCTTTCATCAGGTCAAAATTATGGATTGCTATTATGCTGGTACTGTTGTTATCATTTTCCTATTTAAATACAAACCTATGAGTATCTATAATACATAATGTTGTTATCATCACTGAACTCGTTCTTTCTTTTTAATTCATTTGTTTTGGCATCGCTAGTCAACCCTATTTTACCTTCATTTATAATAAATACTTTTCACATACATATTCATTTGTTATATATATATATTGTGAATGTAGCTCTAGTAAAAATATAATTGTTGCTAAAATAAAAGTCACTCAATAATTAACAAAATAAAATGTCCTTGATGTTTAAAACACTCAAGTGTTGCCATTAAAATAGTAAAGGCTGGCCATCCAATGTTGTGTGTACTTGTATCTAACAGCGCTCTTACTATTATCTAACTGTGTATCTTTATATAACAGTGCTAATAGTATTGTTTACCTTGTGTGCATCTTTATATAACAACACGAACAATATTGTCGATGTTGTATATACCTATATATAATATTGTTAATGGTTACCTACCTTGCTTATCGATACCTCGTTATTAACATACAAATTAACTGCATCAAAACTAATGTATTTGAGAATAATAAGTATATACTCATGCGGAAATGTAAATAATGATCTCCCTAATAAAATAGAGTGTAATATGAAGCTCAGAATCACCCATAGGGAATCAGCATAGAAAGATGTAATTCATCATTATTGTATGATTATTGGTATTAAATTATATTTTAAGTTCAAACAATTGTTTTCGAATCATTGCCTTTTATTAATGTTGATATTCTAATGAATAATTCGTAGATTTTCTTTAATTTATAAACAGATATTGCTAGTTTGTAAGATTTGGTGAATATATACATATTACATGATAGGATAGACTATGAGTCTATCTATCCATGTAGGTTCTGTAAGCACGATTGTAATAATGGGTTTGCTGTGGTGCCAGTGTTTATTTAGAGTCTTCTTGTTTCTTCATTGTGTGTAGTTGGCCAGGAAGGATGAAATGAATCGATTATCATCAGAATTGTTGTTCATAAGTTGAGAGATCTGGAAGATGGGCAAACAGGGCAGGGTACATGAGTGTTCCTGACATATGTATCTCATGCATGATTGGATTCGAGGTACTTTTGCTCAGATTCTAGATCTTGTTATATGAACATACAATATGAAGCTTGATTTGTAATTATTGCTTATTAGGCAAGCTGCATATGAAGTAGAATTATAATACAGGATGAGAAAAAAATCAAAACTCAATATTTAACATAAAAATAAAACTAATCACAGCATGATTAGTAATCTAATATCACTATAGGATTTTTACTTGCTATTCTTGATCTAGTGACTATAAAGTTCGCTTTTTATATTAGATGATTCAGAAAGGATCACTTTAATATTGATCTTTGCAATAAGGTTAACTAATCAAAAAAATCTTTGTACTTTGTTTACAATTTAGTTAAATGTTTTTAATCTATTTTTATATTGAATATAAAAATAAAATAAACTGTTTTATATAGAAATTGATCAGTCACAAAAAATAATGCAAATAAATAAAACTAGCAGACTGAATAGGAAAAACATATTATTTAATTTCAAAATGAATATATGTCAATGAGGAGACAATCTTAATTATCATATTCATTATATTGTGAGGTCATCTTGATTCAGATAATGTATCTTCATGAATTTCTAAGAATGTTGTATGTTTGACCAATCTTAATTCAATAGCATTACGGATTATACTTGCAGACATTATCCTGATGTCTATGTTTGATGGGTGAGAGATTTAGAGTTTCAATTGGCTCAAAAAGTATTTAGATTTATTTTGTGCATTTGAGCCTAAAATATCTTTTAGCCAAACAAAATTCTCGATATTGCTTCTAAATATACAACTCAAAGTTACTCCAGTGCTTAGTTATCTTTTTAAATTTTCTTATCAAATAGATTTTTTCCTCAATTGTTTTGAGAATTCTCATATATACATAATTCTCAAAAAAGAACATTAAGTCACTTCCTTTAATTATACCATTCTCAAATAAGAACATTAAGTTGGTTCCTTTTAACTATTATTCTTGTTATTATCTCTTTTTCATGGTTAGGGAAAAAACCAATTAAATATTAAAATAATATGATATTCAAAACAACTGAGCTAACAATGGTAATTATTTTTATTTATGGAGTCTATTCAAAAAATTATGGTCATAATTATCTTTGCTTTTCATTTATGAAACTTAACAGAAAATTTGGATTCCAGCAGTTATTTTAGATATTTTTATGATTTTTTTTAAATATGTTTTATGTTTTAATGTATCGTTTACCTATGAAAATCACTAAATGAGTACTTTAACTTTTTTAAAACTATTTTCTTTACATTAAAGTGGTTAGATTATCCAATACTTCTTCTGTAATTATTGCTGTGAGTGAAAGCTTTTTTTTGCCTTTATCATTGATACAAATGTCTCAAATTCAATCTTCAACTGAATATTGTTCTAACATTCAGGTTTGATGGTTTGACTAATCAAAAATTCATTTTATTTGTATGTTCAACTTTTTTTTTATTATCATTCAGTTTTTGATCTTTGACATTTCTCTATATATTGGAAATTACACTGTTGTTCTGAATTTGATTGGAAATATTTCCTGTCTTTAATGTCTAAACCTTTTATCTGACTTTCTCATTATTTTCGTAATGTTCATCTGTATACTTATTATATCTCCAATTTTTGTGCAATTTTCTTCTTTGTGCTATTAGTAGTTTTTTCCTGCTGTATTTGGTATTCATTAACATTTTTTTTTGTTTAGTATTATTCAATAATTTTTAAGCTATATATTCATTCCTTTGAGTTGCTTTCAATTAAAACAAAAAAAAAGCTTGGAAGATTGATAATATTTGACCATGCCTTATCTATATTAATAGTTACTATTCAAAAATAAAGTAAATATTTGGATTATATATTTTTTAATGTTATTTTATCATTAGCATGCTCATAACATGTGTCAGATGACCATTTAATGTAATTCTAGTTGTTTTAAAAGAATAGGTTGTAGAAAAGCAGTGCAAAACTTACAGATAACAGAGTAACCCTAGATGGCCTCAACATCCATTGGTATTCAGTTTTGTCCCTGTGCAACTCAGTTACCATATTCCAAAATTAGAGTCAAGTAGAATTAAACATACTATTTAATTTATGTTAGAGGTATTAAGTATGATTGATAGCTTAAGATCTTACTGGAAGATGCTGTTATGCCAAACTATTTACTTGATTTCCCTAGATAGACATGAACAGTACTGTTATTTTTTCCTCAGAATGATTATTCTAGACAAAATGTGTTATATAAAGAACTTTAGCACACAGCAGTTGAGAACAGTTAGTCCACTATCGAGAGGAAGAAATGGCTGCCAAAATTAAAACAATGCTTTTCTTGAAAGTAAGAAAAGATAATGTTAACAAAGTTAGTTTTAGTAAATTACTTCCTGTTAAAATTCAGATGGAAACAAATTCATATAGACTTTAATTAGATGAGTAAACAAACTATTTGGGGTGTAATGAACTGTGTAATTATTAGCAGTCCCAAAAATAAGCAGGATAAATTATTGACAGTAATTTAATTTGTTTGTACTTGTTATATTGTTAAATTAATTTGTTCAGCAAACATAAACTTACTGATATATATATATATATTCAAGTTGTGTGTGTATTGTTTATTTTTGTCTGCATGACTGCAATTGTAATGGCCATAACACATGGCACAGATAACAGTTTTTAAGAAGAATTTTTGTGTTTGAAGTGTTAGTATTCATTCCTTTTATAGTTAAAATCCAAAGCGCATGTGCAACAGTTTAATGCTGTTTAAATATTAAAGAAGAATTGTACATTTGTGTGGAAAAAGTGAAGAAGGAAAATGGCAGTGCCCACTCATAACTTCCATGAATTTGCCATTAGTAACTCCTCAGTATGGAATATATACGTGGAACACAGATCGTTATAAGAGAATCATTAAAATTGAAGATGATAAGCCTTAAGTTTCAACACTTGTTTTTTGTTGGTAGCAATGTTCTAAAAATTGTGTCTTGGTGCTTCCATGCAATTTTGATTATTTATAACCAAATTTGATTGTAACAGTGAGATTAGGATATATAAGGTTCTGAAGATTGCTTAGGCAATCAAAACTGTTAACTGAAAAAAAGGGTGGATAATTGTGTTGTCAATTCATGTTTTTTTTATTTATTATGATCAACCTATCAAAGAATTGCTCACATAAATTATTTGTTCTCTTCTGACATGCAATCTATTTTTAAATTTAACTACTGACATGCTTCAGGTTCTTTTTCAATGATGGTGCCAGGTATCCATTTTAAAAAAAAGTTTTTTCCAGCCCACACAGCTTCCCCAACTAAATTCTGTGAAGTTTGAATTCTTAACACAAGTAAAACTCACTATATGTATTGCCACACACAGCAAGCTAGAGTGTTCAATGGATGCCAGAAGGTTTGTGCATAAAATCCTTATCTAGTGCCTACTCATTCAACATCTGCAGACTAGTTTCTGGCTTGTAGCTTTCGTCAGTGAGAAGCCTTGGATCTGAGAGCACTGCACCTAGATCTTAGGATCAAATGCAGCCCTCCAGCAGCCACCTTTTATCTCTGCTTAACTACAAAACTATGAGTCTTAAACTGAAAACACCTTAATGTTTTCAATCCAAGCCCATTAGCTTATATAGTCATATGGGTCTGAACTCAGTCTTGCACTCATACATTTTGGTGTCTTTGGTTATTTAATAACCATAGCCAACGTTATCTTATTAGGCAGGATTGGTTTTAAGCCAGTAAACATCACATCACTACCACTTGTTATGCTTGTGTATAACTTGTTAAAACAGGCAAAATTCACTATATGTATTGCCACCAACAGCAAGCTAGAGTAATTAAAGGATGCCAGAAGGCTTGTGCATAAAATCCCTATCTAGTGCCTACTCATCCAATATCCCCAGACTAGTTTCTGGCTTGTGGCCTTTGTCAATGAGGATCTAGATGCAGTGCTTTCAGATCCAAGGCTCTTCGCTGACAAAGACCACAAGGCAGAAACTAGTCTGGGAATATTGGATGATCCAAGGCTCCTCACTGATGAAGGCCACAAGCCAGAAACTAGTCTGGGGATACTGGATGAGTAGCACTAGGTGGGGATTTTATGCACAAGCCTTCTGGCATCCATTGATTGCTCTAGCTTGCTGTGTGTGGTAATACATATAGAGTTTTGCTTGTTTTAACAACAATTATACACAACCATAAGAAGAGGTGGTCATGTGATGTTTATTAGCTTAAAACTAATCCTGCCTAATAGGATAGTGGTGGCTATAGTTATTAAAGAAGTAAAGATCACAAAATATATTGGTGCTGAATGGAGTTCAGACCCATAGGACTATATAAGCTAAGGGGCTTGGATTGAAAACATTAAGGGGTTTTCAGTTTAAGATTCATAGTTTTGTAGTTAAGTGGAGATAAACGATGGCTGCTGGAGGGTTGCCTTAGATCCTAAGATCTAGGTGCAGTGCTTCCAGGTACCAGTCTGGGAATATTGGATGAGTAGGCACTAGATAAGGATTTTATACACAAACCTTTTGGCATCCATTGATTACTCTAGCTTGTTGTGTGTGGCAATACATATAGTGAGTTTTTCCTGTATTAACAACAGTTATACACAAGCATAAGAAGTGGTGGTGATGTGAAGTTTGCATTCTGTTTGTTCCCTAGAAGCACATTTTTATTTTTTTACAGGTAAAACCTTAGATAACCGAATATGCCATTTTCTTCTAAATATAAACTTTGTAGGTGTGTTTTGATTTGTTGCACTAGAGATTAAATGGTGATAGAATATGATTTCTATCAATGCTTCTTCGATATTCATATCTGTTACTTTCCTCAAGGCAGATTTCAAACTGTGGACTGCCTTTTCCACTATTTAGAAGCTGCATGGTAGACTACAGTAAAATTATTTATGAATGTCTTTTTTAAAAAATTTTAAGTGAACTTTGTCCCATTATATGATATCAGGATCTCAGAATATCCATCAGTGGTAAATACTTTTTAGATGTCTTTTATAGTAATTGTATTACTTGTTGTGTTGTCAAACTTATCCTTTGCCTATCTGCTGTATAAATTTACTATTATCAGTCTTAGATATTTGTTTAAAGGTCCTGCCATAATATATATGGATACATTCCCAGTTTCTTGTCCTCTATCCATGCTTTGTAAATTTTCCTCTATAAATGAGCCATGGATTGGCAATCATCGCAAAGTTTTACTGTCTAGTCAATTTCATCATTTATTTTAAGCTATCACCCATATGAATGTGTGACCACCTTCATCTGTACTACTTCAGGATGTCCATTATGTAACAACTTTAATGCTTGCTTTTGTTACTTTACTGATATGAGTACTTGATTAATCATCAGAGTACACCCACCCATTACAGATTGATAAATGGATGAATATTCCAAATTGCCATAGCAACAAAACTTGGTCAACATTTGGGATCTATTTCTTTACCTTCATTTATCTACAGTCTCTGTCCATTTAGTGGCTTTAGAAATATATACTTATTGCATTTCTTTACCTTCATTTATCAACAGTCTCTGTCCATTTAGTGGCTTTAGGAATATATATTTATTGCATCCAACATGTGTATGGAGGATTATGATCCATATGTCGATATATGTTTTGATTTAATTTTTTTTATGTCAAACTTATGGCCAGAGTTTCCTTAACTAATTGACTAATTTTTTTTTCAATGATAAAGTTATGTAGACATGTGATTGGACATTCCCCTTCACCATACTTGTGCAAAATAATATCTCCATCTCCAAATGTCTAGTAATTGTCACCTGTAGATGAATATGATAATACACTAAGAGTTACTCTGATGTCAATGAATCATTGACTTTCTGGATTACTATTTTGTGCTCATCAGTTCATTACCTGTCTTTTCCTTTATGCAATAACTTAATACATGTGATTTGCTTGTAATTTTTTTTTTACATATATTGGAATGATGACTTTCTTTATGGCTCACTTTCTCAGAGTTGGGGGTATTTTCCATCCTTATTTGTCATATGTCCCAAAAATTTTATTTCCAAACTTATCCATATGCATTTAACAACATTTAATCTAGCTCCCATTTTATTTAACATCAAGTACACTTTCATAACTCATTTTTCAGTTCTTTTAAGTAGGCTGTAAGTGCTGTACTGTCTAAATAAGGAATAACTCCAT
Organism: Epiperipatus broadwayi; assembly: GCA_028023455.1. Lineage (NCBI taxonomy): Eukaryota > Metazoa > Onychophora > Udeonychophora > Euonychophora > Peripatidae > Epiperipatus > Epiperipatus broadwayi. Next base: position 32,992 of record JAQFVV010011401.1, on the reverse strand, counting down.
TTATATTTTGTAATAGCATATCCACCATATTTGAAAGTTGTTTGGTGTCATTTATTTCATAAGGTAATTTATTGGGTACTTCTGGAAAGCTTACCACCTGTTTTATGTAAAATTATCCATTTTCAGAGGCTCAAGGACTTCCAACACATGATATAAACAATATGCAATATGTCTGAATCTAAGTTATTGTATTCAATATTTACATTTTTTTTATTTATTAAAATGATAAACAGAAAAGTCCAAATGGTTGTAATTTAATACTTTTTAATGTAAATGCAGTAAAGAAAATAAAACATGATTAAGCAAACAATGTTTTGGAGCCATCTAACCATGTTCCTTTTCAAACAAATAAACCCTTAGAACACATGACACTGCAATTGCATCTCCATTTGCACATAAAGTGTTATATCATGCCTTTATCACATAGTTCTCAGGTGGGCATTATCCTACAATTTTGCAAATAATCCCCTGCATCTTGTTCTGTCAATGATAGATTTCAAATTTTAATTGTATTTCCAAAAATGATATGACAAAATAGAAATGTTAAAAAAATCCACATTAATGAATATCAACAAAAAAAACATTAATTTTAACCATCTGTTATCTGTTCACCTCATGTTAACATTTGGGCATTATGTTATGAATGGAATTTTATTAAAAAATGTATTCACATTTTTTTAAATTAATATTTAATTTACAATACATTTGTTAATATTTTTTAAAGATAACAAGTTACACATGTTTGAGAAATGTTAATGTTATTTTTTGGTTGACATTCATTAATATTTTTGCGTTATCATTTTTGGAAATATGATTACAATTTGAAATCATTCATCGTCAGAACAGGATGCAGTGGACTATGTTAATAATTGCAGCATAGTACCTACCTGAAAAGTATGTGATATGGGACCATTATTACATTTTGTGTGTGAAGGCACAATGGTAAGAACATGGTTAGAAGGCTCCAAAATATTGTTTGATTGCTTAATCATGTTTATTTTGTTTACTGCTTTTACATTAAAATAAAATTTAATTACAACCCTTTGGACTTAAGTGTTTCTTTATTATTTTAATAAATAAAAAAAAAAAACAAATATTAAGACCTAGCCATATTGTTTATACCATGTGTTGGAAATTCATGAGGTCCTGAAAATGGTTAATTTGAAATAAAATGGGTAGCAAGCTTGTTCATAGACAAATTACATAAGTACCATTTATTGCATTTTAACAGACCAACATCGGTTCATAATAACAATTCTGCATTTTTTTTAACTGGTATGTGGACTTCAAATCTATCTGTGCAAAGAATGAGGCTTTCTATAAAGATGCTAAAACTTTCTGTACACTTGGCATGGGTAAATCATGTTTATATATTTATTTGCAGCAACATGATAGTCTTCAAATAATTGTAATATTACCATCCAGTGTTATGATTACAACCACAGGAGTAGCCTGTGACTAATCTTCCACAAGTGATAACTTTTTTTACCGTATTTCATATTGTTTTTTCAATTTTTGACTTCAGAGCATACACACTGCAGATTGCTCATGTTTAGCTAATTCCATGTCTCTTGGTCGCATTCTTAATTTACCTATTTTATGTTTAAACAGCTGAGAAAATGTAGTGCTAACTTTTGTTTTTAATTTGTCTTTTTTAATTATTTTAAAACATATTTCTAATAGACAGAACTAGTTTTGGCCAAACATTGGAGTAATGTCTTGTATTTTTAATAAGCAGAGGTAAGACTTACTTTTTGATTTACTTTTACTGGAACAAAAACTTTTCCACAAATTTCCATTCTGTTTTCATTTGCATCTGTTGCCACTATATTGGCCTGACTTATTTTCACTTTCTCCTTAGATTTGACATTAATTTTTATTTCTCTCTTTCAAAGATAGAATCAATCCAGCATCGCTGTCCACCTCCATATTGACCTTAATTTTACATATGGTTACATTCAGTGTAATTCAGCCATTATTTGAGTCATATCATGATTTTATGTTTACCTTTGTACAAGCTGTTCATTCCCCTGATTTAAAGTCTGGCATGGCTTGTCTTTTTCCTTATTTTCCTTTTTCTTATAAATGTGAGCTGAGAGTTCTTTTATGTTTTAAATATGCATACCCTTTTTGTGTGCTCCATGTGTTAATTTATTTTTTAAAAATATTTTAGGTGATTTTTCTATCTTAGCTGTTTTTACTTGTAGTATTTTTTAATTCATTTATTACTTTTTGACATTCTGATGCACTATCATTTGTTATCTCATGTGTTATACATTTTGTGATAACTGTTCTGCATGTTATATCCACTTCACATAGTAAAGTTTTCTTAAGATTGTGGTCTGACATCTCATTTAGGAGCTGATCCAGGAGTATGTTGTTTAAGTCTGCCATAAATTCACTTTTCTGGCAAATTTGTGCAATGCCATATTGAATCTTTGTAACTATGAGGCAATTATTTTTTATTTGAAAATGCAAACAAGTTATCTTCTTTGTTACTGCAGCTGAAAATATGTACTCAGACTTTCTACTAATTCACTGTATGATACATGTCCTGGAATTATTAGATCATACAATTGCTTAGCAGTCTGAAGAACACTGTTACTGGCAAAAAACAACAGTGTTGAAATTATATACTTCTGTAATTTTACTGATCTTCATATAATGGTCTATATGTTCCACATATATATCCCACACTTTGGCATTACCAATGTCAGATTCTTGCAGATTTTTGTGTGCCTTTTTTCACTGTTTCCACATAAATGGACAATTTTTCTTTTCTAATTTTAGATAGTATGCAAATACTTAAAATTGTCATTGCACCATCTGCTGTATTCACAGTGTGATTTAATCCCAAATGTCAGTGAAAATAAATAAATACAAAGCTATAATATATATTAATAATTTTATTTTTTATTTCCTGAGGTATTATTAAAACATAAAAAATACAATTAAATTAATATACTAACAATAATTATTCCCATTAACTTTTGAGGTATTTTGATAGAGTATATTCACTGAAAGAAAATATCTGATTTCACAGACTGCCAGTCTGAACTTTACAGCAAATTTACTAAAACTACTTTCATTCAGCATTATCTTTTCTTCTTTTCAAAAGTGCATTGTTTTACTCTCTGAAACCATTTCTTTTCTTTACTGTAAGTGACTGATGTGCCCTAAGAATCTTGCATCTTTTTATTAGCTATGCTAATTTACATAATTTGTCATTAAAATTCTTTTTATATGTTTTTTTCTAGAGTAATTTTTCTGCAGAAACAAATATCATTCTTGTCAGTACAAAAATGTAAAAAACTATGTAAAACATAGTTTTAATCAAAACTTTATTTACACACAATTTTAAATACTTGTACCATCAGTGCCTTGATCATATACTATAACTTGAGGTGCTTATTCAAAACCTGATATAATATTCAATATATAATTCTGTTTATTGGATTATAGATATTTCAATTGTAATATACACCTCATCTTACTATCTTTATTTACTTAACTCAAAATTCACATGTAAATAAACAATTACAATCTTCATTTTAAATTTAAAAGTGGTGATACGGTGTTAAATCTTCTAAGTGCTAAGGCAATTTTCATTTTTTACATTGCCAAATGCTAAAGAAAACCTGTCTATCATCATATGAATGATTTTTTGAGTTAACAAATTTTTCATCTGTCTGAAACCCATGTGACTGTCTTGTTAAATTAAATGTTTTTTTGTTTAGATAAATTTCACCAATTCAATTTATGTTAAAGTTCAAGATGAACTGGATAGTGTTACATAATATGGTTTTTTGAGGAAACTTATGCACAGAAAGCATCGGTGGCCGAGTGGGTAGCACAGCCGCCCTACAAGCATTTGCCCCGGGGTTCACGTCCTGGCCAATGCTTTGACACATGAAAAAAAAGAAATATATATTTATTTAAGTAAACAATTATTGGCATTATTTTATATTAATTGAATCATTAGTAAAGTTTAGCAGCACTGATTACCACAATTTTTATGTCATTTATTATATTGCCACATAATGACAAAAGCTAAATAATCTTGTGAGGGATTGATTAAATAATTGAGGGGAGAAGCAGTCATCTTCATAGGCTATTTGAAAGGGCATTCATTTAAACACTATTTGAAAATTGTTTTTATTTATTGCATTAAGCTAAAGACAATGCTAATACTCCTACTTACTTGTAGAAAATATTGAGAAAACAACACTATCTTAAAATAAAATACTAGTTTTCTACTTCACCTTTGATTAGTAAGTAATTTAGATTGCGCTTTATGCAAAAAAGTGAAGCTTGTCTCAATCTTATTAAAAAGCTATATGGCTTAGTGCTTTCAGAGACATTGTGTCTCCATAATCATAGCCTACTTTTAACTGACTATCTTAATGTATTTTTGATTCTGATTATCTTAATGTATTTTTGATTCTGAATTACCTCTGTCAAAAACAGCCATTTTATTTAAAGTAGCCAAAAACAAAAACAATATTGTACATTTAAGTGGGAATGTTTCTGAGTGCATTATTACTGAAGGCTATTTGAATCTGATACTAATTAAAAATGATTAATTATTTATACACTCTTTTATCATTTTATACATGCAAACTATTTATTATTTTTAAATTTAACATCATGAACAAATAAATACCTGTCGGTGTTCTAAAAATACTGTTGATTCTGTAGTATTTATTTTAGTTTTATTCATTATCATCACTTTTATATATTGATTCACTATTCATGAAAAATCTTTTATTATTTATACACTTTCCTATCTTTATATCAGTCCAAATTATTTATCGTTTTTTAGATTTACCAGAACAAATATCTTTCTGTGTTTTAAAAATATTGTTGATATTATAGCATTTATTTGAGCTTTATTCATTAACATCATTTTCAAACATTTTTGATTCACTATATGATGAAGTCTTGTAAATTTAATCCAGTTTCATTGATTCATAGTCTTTCTTTTGCACATCATACGAGTAAACATTTTTTTTTCATCTTTTTTTTTCATGTGGTCAATTTAAAGATCTTCTGCATCTATTGGAATCCAATTTCAAATTTCAACTGTCCATCTACATTTTCTAACTATAAATTCAGCTCAGTTCCATTTGAGTCTTTTAATTCTTTGAGTAGCATTAGTAGTAACTTTATTCTGTCACTCATATATTTTGCTTTTAATCTTTTTTTATTACATCTAATATTCATCTTCATATTTTGATGAATAATCTCAATTTTTTGTTGCTTTTGTGTTATGTTTTTAAGTTTTAGATCCATAAATAAGAAATGATAAAACTTTAAAAATCTTTCTTTCAAATCCATAGGCATCCAAGTTTAATTGTGGGATAATTTTATCTTTATTAATTATCAGATCAAAGTATATGTAACTAACATTTTAAACTTTATGTTTATCACTCATTATTTTCTTCTGAGAAAATCTTTTCAGCATTATTTCAATTTTGGTACTGATTTAGAGTGCACTCATGGCCATTTTTAATTTTAAGGATTATCCAAAACTACCACTCATACATCCAAGCAATAAATGACATCGAATAATCCACACATGGTCACAATATAACCATTTGATACAAAATTGCAATTTAATGAATAATTATAAAATGAAAGTGCAAATTTCGTACAACTACGCTTGATTAACTAAAAATATACAAAATAACAAAAATGGGAAGAACAAATAAATTTCAAAATACTAAAAGCTTATAATTTCTAACATGAATTTAAAATATTTAAACAGAAAAAGTAAACAAAAAATAAAGACACATATTAATTAAAAAACCACATGTTCAATGAACTTGATCAAATCATGCATATAATTTCAAAATACTAAAAGCTTATAAATTCTAAATACAAATTTTATTACAATATAGGCCTATAGCCACATGAATGAAATAATGTAAATGTTGAATAAACATAGAAACAACTGTCAAAGTATATTAATTCTATAATTAATAATAAATCACATTCTATCAATATTAGTTGAAAGAATAATTGTCTAAAGTTGAGAATATTAATTTTACAATTAATAAAAAAATAATAAATCCAATTTTTTTTCTTACCAAAGTGTGTAATCTTGTGTGCTTTATTTCACACATGTCATTATTTGCTGGTGGGTGGATAAAAAATCTAAATTAGAATTATTCATTAAATTTTTGGAAGATACTACCATTATTTGATGACCATGAAAAGTTAACATTTATCTTATTTAAAATCCAATATCTCTTACATTTGAAATAATCATATTTTTTAAACATCTTTCCATATTCATTTGTTTATGGTAAAAGTCACTTCAGTGGTAATAAATAGGAAATTATGTATATATATATATATAGATTTGTATCTGTCAAAAGCCCATAACAATCTTACATGGTCAAGTGTAGATTGGATATCCACACCAAGAGATCATATGTGGACAATGCAAGTTTTTCTTATCTCATTTTTTTCTTACTACATGGAACAAAGCTATGCAACATCTGAGTTTTTTTTGGTAAAAAAAAATCCTATTAATTGGTAAATTAATATGCTTTAATTGATATGGTTATGAGCATATATTATAATTAAATTAGTATTTTAGAAGTTGTACACTTTTACTATTTCAAAATTATAAACTTTGATCAATTTTACATGTATTTCAACATGTGGTTATAAGCATATTTTGTAATGGAATTCGTATTTTAGAAGTTATATGTTTTTAGTATTTCAAAATTATAAGCGTGGTTTTCTGCATTTTTGAATGATATTTTGCAGCATCAAAAACATCCTTCCCTTTCCCCACATATTTTGGTATTTTGCAGCATCATTATTGTAATAAAATTCATATTTTAGAAGTTATAAGCTTTAAGTATTTAGACTGCACTCACCACCATTTTGAATTCTAATGACCAACCATAGCCACTGCTTACATATACATGCAATCCCTTATGAATTTTTTTGTCATTTATTGTTTGAGGGTGTTAGTGGTAGTTTTGGTGGTTCTTAGAATTTAAAATGGCAGTGGGCACACTCTAAATGAGCACCTAATTTATATACCTTTATTTTTGTCTCCATTTTTCTACTTTCATCTGATAATACTTGTAACATTTTCTGAAGGTCTGAAGCATTATTTGCAAAATCAGTCACATCATGTCCAAAATGTACTGTAATGGTATATAATATGCCATTACATTAATTTAAGATTAAAATAAAAACTTAAGTTCATAAATAAAAACTAAAAGCTAAAAATTAAAGATTGTTTCCCGCTCTGAAGCAGAATGTCCAATAGAAGCAGAAACCAATGCTCGGACCCAAATGAAAATGATTGATTGTTCAGTGAATCCGGATGATGTGTATAAAAGGAAAAATATTGAAATTAAGAACAGTTCCAGCTTGATTTTGTGAGAAGGGCGATAAGATGCACTTGTGACCCTCTCTCACTTATTTCAAATGAAATGACTGTTGAATTATGAATGGTACTGTTGCAGACCCAAATCATATGGGTTCTGCAATAAAATAGTACCAGGATTGAAGCAGCTAAGGCCACCTCCAGAACAATTGACCTCTCTTCAAATAAAGACTTTGTGGGAATTGACACCAGGAACCGGGACTCTTCTACTGTAAGATATAAACTGAAAAATTTTAAAATAAATAATTAAGAACTTTCAATATTTGACAAGCTAAACCTAATTTTTTTTAAAATGAACTTTAATCTGACTTTTCAAAATCAATTATTAATGTTTAATTGGTTGTTTTCTCATCCCTGGTGTTCGCATCAAGATGTCGCTATTTCTAGGTCAATTCCTAGAAATATACCATTTCACCAGCATTCACCCAACAAAAGAGGAAATTTTCTACATTATAAATGCAGAAAAGAGTCCTCACATTATGTTGGACAGCTGCGGTGGTGACAGAAGCCAATACAAAGAGACTTCTTTCTATGATAAAACACAGAAAGAGCTCCCGACTGCTGCTGGTTATGGCTTTTTTTTTCTATGCTAAAAGCAAAGAAAGAAATGCCTTTATTGGCTGCCGTTGTAGTTGATTTTGTTCATCATTTTCTCGTAATAGTAGAATATCTATTTTCTCTGTAGTTTCATGTGAGAGTGTGTATTTGAAGCAGTTATAGTTTTTTAAAATTTGATAAGATATATTTTTTTAATGTGTTGTAACTTACTTCACTGTTGTAAGTTTAGTAATAATGTCCTGAAGATTCCATTACGAATGGGTAACCCTCAAAAATTGCTTTTAAGGGTGCAGAATGGAAAAAATTTCAAGGATCACGCAAAAAGTACCGTTTTCACGAGAATTCGTCCGTGACCAGTTACTTTTGCTAGATATACGCACAAACAAAAACAACCCAGTGTCTAATTATTAGTAATTACTTGTCCAAAAAAGAAAATTAGTTGGGTATTACTTTTTTTTTACATTTATTATTTCAAAATAAGATTAGTTTTTATATCTACACACTAACAAAAACAAGCCAGTTCCTGATTAATTACTGTCTAAAAAAAAAAAAAAAAAAAGCAAATTCAACGGGGTTTGATTTTTCATTGGAGTATTTGAATTATGGTTTTTTTTATATATACACAAGATTTACCAAAAAAAAAAGAAACCCACTTTCTGATTAATTACTGTCAAAAGAAACGCAACTTAGTCGGCTATCATTTTTAAATTTAGTATTTCAATAACAGTACCTTTTTATATAGACAGACTTAACAAAATCAACCCACTTTCTGATTCATTACTGTCCCCCAAAAAAGAAAGAAATTAGTCTGGTATCATTTTTCAATTGAGTCTTTCAATGATGGTCCTTACTAATATTAGTCAGGTATCAATTCTAAATTGGAGTATATAAATTACATTACTTTTGATAGATTTAGAATTATGTATTGCTTTTTAATAAAATGATTGATTTACTCTTGACAAAAAATACCGTAACTTTAAAAAAAACACACATAAAGTCCAAAAAAAATTAGAAAAAGCCCCGTAACTTTAAAGACACACACACAAACTAAAAAACAATCTAAGATTAATAAACATTTACTTATTACGTATTGCTTTTGAATAAAATTATTGATTTACTCTTGCAAAAAAAGTACCGTAACTTTAAAAGGACACACATAAAGTCAAAAAAAAATTTGAAAAACACCATAACTTTAAAGACACACACACAAACTCAAAAACAATATAAGATTAATAAACATTTACAAAAATAAAAGACTAACATAGTATTAGTTAGTAGAATATTTTATTACAAATCTAAGAAATCAGATCTTTTTATATCAAATCCATCATTTAGGTCCGGCCTGGAATTGTTATATGTATATGTTTTTTGATTAGCATCAATGCCATCCTGCAGCGAACACCAGGGATGAGAAAACAACCAATTAATTTTTATACATTTGAGTTTGCTAATTTAATCATTTCCATTTTTTTAATTAATATTTATTGAATAAATTATATAAATATTAAATTTAAGTCAGGCATGAATGGCTGCATAGATTTGTAAAGTTATATTAATTAATTAAGGGAGGGTTAATCTTAGGTTATTTGTTTCGTAGTTAGATTGGGTTAATCGATTGGATATATTGGTGTAATTAGTAAATGTAGCATGAGATTCGCTATGTGCAGGATCCTATTATACACCGCACTTGGGCAGAATAAGTTTTATATTTCACTGACCATTGAAAGCAGACAGTATTCCCTGCTCCTTGGATCATCCCTTTTAGCCTATGGAATGGGATAGTAAGATGGAAAACGCAGTCCCTTCCTATGGAGTTTTTTTATTGTTCTTGCCAGACAGATGTAGTATTCCTGTACTGAATGAGAGTCAATGTCTTCTATAACTATGTTTTTAAGATGTACATTCCTGTATGGTATTTGTGCTGTCATATTCGTGCTGCATTGAATACATCAATGTATCAGATGGATTGATGTTGGTTTGACTGTGACCTTTTAGCCTAAGGCTAAATAAGGGATAGAATATTTTCTTTTCAAATGTAATCTATGTAGTTTTTTTCATACTCCACACTCTTAAAAATATTATCAAATTCATCTGTGCTGATTGTTTAAAACAAAAATTTAAATTTAAAAAATAATAAGCAACCTAAATAATAAATTTTATTCCTCATTTTTAAATGTTTATATATGTGTGTTAATAAATGTTTTTTGTGTGTTATTACTGGCAGTGGCTTTTAATTTTTTAATATTGAATATATATTTTAAATAAAATTATATATTATAAATCTCTGCTGTTCCCTGAGCTAGTGGCATGGGCTGACAGTCGGAATAAACCATATATATGTAAAAGTTAAATCTTAATAGCATGTATCTGCCTACTCTATAAATTTTCTAGGTTCCAAATGCCTGGTGGCGCCCTGTATGGAAGGTATGGTAAGACTTTCAATTACATCAGACCGTTATAGTACATAACTTAAATAACTTCTACATTTTTATTCTCATAACTTTTTATTTTTTACTCCATAAAATTCTTGTGAACAAAAATGTTTTTTGAGATGTAAAGTCACCTTTTATACCTTCTTCAATATCAATTTTCCTAATATCATCAAATAATAAATATTCTTCACAATATAGGAATTTTTTCACTGTATCTTGATAATTTAAAGCTTTTATAGTGATGTAAATGTGTATAGAATGAAATGCATTTTTATTACATACAAATCAATTTTTATTAACTTTAAATCAAAAACATAATGGCAACTCCTTGGATCTGGTTTGTCTACACTGTTGAAAATTTTTAAATCTGCTTTCTTATTGTGCTTGGTTTTAAGTCAAAGTTCACTTTAGACTAATTGTAATTATTTTGGTAAAGATTTAGTATAGAAGTAATTAAAGGTTGATATGCTTATATTTTTAATTTTTTTTAAATTGATAATTAGTACATTTATATAGTCATTTCATATATATTTATCATTTAGACATTTAATAATAAACTTTGTCAAAAAAATATTTCTTTCATTACTCCTTTTAAAATATTAAAATAATTGCATAATTTTCTGAAACTTCTTCTTAATAGATTTATTTGGTATTTACATAGTAATCTTGCAACACATCTTAGACGTGATGTGCCTTTTCACATAGCAATCCACTGATGACTTTCTAATCTTGTGCTCTGATCAAATAATGTGTATATTTGGATTTTGTACAAACTTAAAATGATAAATTTATCAAAATGGACCACATATACATGCTATTTTCACAAGATTTACAATGTTATTGGCAGTCTGAATATGTATGTGAAAAGGCTTGTTATATCTAATACATGTTTATGGATGAATATATAACAGAAATTTTTGGATTAAGTCTATCAATACTAAAAAAACATTAATTTCTAATAATACTAGAAATATGAATTTCACACAGAAATATAAAATCTGACATGGAATATTAATTTCTAACAAAATTAAAATTATGAATTTCACTCACAAATTAATGTTAAAAAGTAGATTTTTAACACTACTAAAAATATGAGTTTCACACAAAAAATATAAAATATGATGCTGAATATTAATTTATAACAATACTAAAAATATGAATTTTACCAAAAAAAAATTGATCTTAAAAAGACATTTTAAAGAATAGTAAAAATATTGATTTGCCATATAAAAATATGTAAAATATGATGTACTATTATGCAATTCCCAAATTTTACTTTAAATTTGGACAAAACAATCACTAAGTTACAAAATACACTAAAATACAAACAAATGGTACCTACTATGTAATATATAACGGATTGTTGTGATGAAACAATCATTTTGTCCTATTTTATTTTAAGTGGATCAACATTTTTGCCCAGAATGGAGATTTAAAGTAAACCCCCCCCCCAATGAACATTTACTTAACATATGATTGTGCAGTATATCACCTAAACAGAATTTTTTCTAGAAATGCTAATAAGTAAATGTATTTTTTTAAAGTCAAAAAAAATAAATAAAACAATATAAATTACAATCCTTATTACTTGTCATGATGAAACAATCAATTTGTCTGTTCTACTTTATTTTAAATAGATACATTTTTTCCCCAAAATAGAGATTAAAAATGCAATATTTATTTTTCCCAAAATGTACATTTATTTTGTGGATCACATGAAAATGATTTTAATTAGCACTTTTGTAAACCTTCCAACAGTTGGAATAAATTGTCAATTCCTCTTCCACATTTTGTTTGATATCTTTCATAAGCATTGCTGTTGTATCATTAATTGTCATGATAAAACAAAACTACAAATACAAATGAAAATAAAAAAATTATTAAACAATGGAAGGGACAGCACTAAAAATCTTGCCAGAACAAAATTTGGTCAATAATTGAGTATATAAAATTATCACACACATAAAAAAACACATGATTGGACAAGATCACATGACATTGCTGGATTTATTTAGATGATTGCAAGGTTACACATTGTAGATGTGAAAGGGTGTACCATTTATGTTGCAGGACTATTATGTAAGTACCATTTATTTGCATATTTAAAGTACTTGACAATTCAAAAAATGTAGGGGTTTTTGTTTTTTTAATAATACTTCTTTCTGTATCTTTTTTACAAATTTTCTGATATTCTTTTTTTGCAATAATAATTCATTTATTTTTATTATTGAAATATTTTTTTCCTTTATTCAGGTGTTTTATATTTTTTGGACTTATTCTTTTCTTTAACATTTAACTTATTATTATAACTTTTCATATCACTATTAATTCTTGGCATATATCATTTTATAAAACTCCAAATATTCATTTTTTTAATAGTTTATTTTTAAAATCTTTCATGTTACTTCAATTATTTTTCATTGTCTTACTGTATCATACTATTGATAAATTGATTTCTTTTTATATAAGCCATCTGTGTTGCAGATCTTTATTGATTTCAGTCCAATATGAATCATTATTAAAGTCTGACAATATTTTGAATTGATTTCGAAGTTCAATTTAAATTAACTGCAAAGTTTCTGAAAATTACAAATATCATCTATTTTTTAATAATTTTCATTTGCCTGGTCTGCATTGACATATAAAAATCTCACTAATTGCCAATTATTTCCTATGTTAAATCTATTGAGAACATTGTTAAATTAAAATATGTATTTATTTTTGGTCAGAATATGATCCAATTCAGCTATACCTTAATTTAATAATACGTTAATGCATTGAAGGTGAAACTACTCCATATAAATTTTTTTTATTTAAGCTGAGTGTTTTCAGAGTTTCATTACTCCATAATCATAGCCTTGTAGATTATCAATGTTATTATATGCAAATATATGCAAAACTATTTTTTTAATATTTACTTTTTGGAAATGGTGAAGCAAGTATCTGCCCTGTTTATAGAGTTGGTGTTACTGGCAATAAAACAAGCTTCCTTGATTGTTCTAATGTCATTCCTCTCTGTACATAATATACCAACTATGGAGGGTTCAAACCTATGGTTAAACTGTTGCTGATGGTCAGCAAAAGTGGAACTGCCTTCTTTTTTGGTTATTGCTTGGGTGTATGTATTTCTGTTGAGGTAGTCTGTTGCTAATTGTGGCATGAATTTTATAATAAATCACATCACACCCATCTGAGGTCATGCAATTGAATACACCACTTGGGAGTTGCTTCAATGTTTCTTTTATCCTTAGTATTATCGATGAGCCTATTGGTGTTTGGAGGGGTTCTAAATCCCAGTTTGAATTTTTTATGTAAAGAGTTACTAAACTTTTTTGCCACTGCAGGAATATATGGCATAGTCAGAAGGTGTCTATCTTTTTTTTATTATTTTAATGAGGTCTTTTCATACCCATTTTTATTTAGCATTTTTTAAAAGAATTCATAAACTAAAATTTTCCTTTCTACTCTATCTTCTTCATTGTTGTCATTATAATCAAATTTATTCTCAGCATAATCATCATTTATTTGTTTACCAATTGAAGCAATAACGTTTCCCATAACAATTTTAAAATGTTTTTTCTGGTTAAAAGCATTTTATACATGTATATAAAAATCCACTACTTTGTCATCACAATGAGAACTTATTGGGATATAAAGTTGAATTATTTGTATTTGATATTTTCTATTAATTTGAATAATTAATCTAGTCTTTGAACTTGATAGACTATCAATCTCCACAATGTTATTTTTCCACTGTTTATTTATAATAAATTTATTTAGTTTTAGTATTTATGCCTTAGTCCTAAATTACATATCAACTTCTTAAGTCAATTGATTAATCTTCTAACATAATGTACAACAAACATCCTATTTCCAATTAGATAGTTTTTCCAATTTATTCAAGTGATTGCAGTTGTAGATATCTAAATTAAAGATTGTCATTGAGTTTTATCTTAGATTTTTTATTTGCAGTCATAGCACTCAGCTGCTGTCATGGAGTGATAATTTTACAGCCTCATGGGACTAAAGACCATGATTTACTTTTGTTTAGCATGATTATAAATATCTTAAAAAAGATCATGCACATCCACATTTTATCTTGCTTTTAAAACATTCAACTGACATTTCTGTTCTGAAAAGAAAGGCCCATAAGTAAAAACAATAAATTCATCATGATAACTTATGCATGTTGCTGAATGGCATATGTATGTTTTCCATATTATAATGATCCAAAAGAAAGTGAAAGACAGCAATCTACGATATCTGCACTACCAGGGCGCCATCTAGGCATTTGAACCTAGAAAAAATTATAAAGTAGGCAGATATGCACTGTTAAGATCCCACTTTATTTTATATTTTGGTCATTAGCCCAATGTCACTAGCTCATGGAGTAGCAGAGATTAAATAATATAAATTCTTATCTAATTATTATATTTCAATATTAAAAAAATAAATAAAATAAGCCACAGCCAGTAATTAACACAAACATTTATTTATGCACATATATATATAAGATTTAAATTTATTTTAGTATTAGTTTTACATTTTAAACTTTAACTTATTTTTGACTTGGATTTAATTTTTATAAATTTACCTTTTAATTTTTATAAGTTCACACAGATGGGTTTATAAAAGTTTGTTTTATAATGTTGAGTATAGATCGGTTACATAGATTACACGGTAAAAATATTTCAAAATAAACATAAACGATCAAAATATAAAATCATTGGTGGAATTGCAGAGGGAAATTTATAAGTAACCCAATAGCATTCATCATAATATGCCGCATTAACACCATTAACTTAAAAGACATTCGAATAAATACATTTTAGATACTCACCATAACGTATCAGTATTTACTGAATGTCTATATATTTTGATCAAATATGAAAACCAAAAATAATTAACCGATAACGAATCTATGCAAATGTATATACCCAACTTAAGTTTAATGCATTTATATTTAGAGTGTCAAGTATGAATAGACTACATAGACTGCCTTTGAAAAGAAAATATTTTTTCCCTTATTTAATCTTAGGCCAAAAGTTCGCAGTCAAACTGGCGTCAATCCATCCGATATATTGATGTATTCAATGTAAGACGAATACGGCAACACAAAAATCATACTGTCAGGAATGTACCTCTGAACAGCAGGGTTAAGAGAAGAAATTGTTTCTCGCCCAGAACAGGAATGTGACATCTATTGGGCAAGAAGAACAACAAAAAGAAAACTCTTTAGGAAAGAACTGTGGTCATTTTTGCCGACTTACAATCGCATTCCCTAGGCAAAAGGAAGTGTGCAGCATATACTAGTGATTCTGCCCGTAGCGAATCTCGTACTACATCTACTAATTACACCAATATATCCAATCCATTGACCTAATTCAACTACAAAACGAATAACCTAAGATTTTCCTCCGCTAATAAAACTTTACAAATCTATATAGCCATTCACATTCCACTTGAATTTAACATTTATATAAACCTAATTTAGTTTAACAAAAAAAAAAAAACAGAAATCATAATAAAAACTTAAAAGAATAAAAAAATAAATGGAAATGATTTTAAATAAAAAAAATACATCAAATAACATTATTAATATTAATTTATGTTGGTCAGATAGGATTCTATTTGTATTATTTACTAAAAGGTTTAGAATTTAGAGTTCTGATTGTTTTCAATTGATTGTTTTCAAATGAATATTGTTAATTAGATTTTATAAAGTTCTTACGGTTTTAACACATCAGTAGTTTCTAATTTCTTGCAGTTGCTTGTCATTTGGAGCCAGCATTAATTCCCTCGATGTCCTATGGTCCTCAATCTAGGAAAATGATGTCATTTCTCTTTCCTTTCAATGAGATTGAAGGGATTGAAGAGTGCGTCTTTTCAATCCCTTCTCCTTCAACCCTGCACTAACACATATAGTCACATCTCTCAATAATCCTTAAGAATTTCAAAACTTTTCTTTTTATATTAATTTTAAGGATTCACTTGACATTACGTCATCGATGATGATGATCTTTCCATTGAGATCCGATTTCCCCGATGGATTTCTTTCATTGGCCATTTTGATCATATTGTTTTTCCTCTCCTATCTGACCACTGCTTATACATTTGAAATGCCCAAGGGCTAGCTTACTAATTAAAATAATCATTTCCATTTTACAAAAGATTAATTAATTTATATACATTCATGAAGATATATTTTTATCTTCAATTAAATCTTTTTAAGTTTTTGCTTTTAAAATACTTTTTCTATTTTTAATAAAGCTTTATTTTAATAATTAATTTTTTTTTTCATCTGTGCAATTTTATATATATGCGAGTTTAGATGATATTTAATTTCAATTTTTTTTTTAAAAAACAAATTTTTATTCGCGAACTTTATATTTTAATTTCATGACTGATTCTTAAAATAAATAATGTAACAGTGTATGTGCCCATTACAATATGAATATCATATAATAATAATATCTACAATGACAGGAACATAAGGAATGGTCATAAATAAGTTATTTTTTCATACTTCACAAGGGGGAATCAAGATATTTCTAATTAAATGCAATTTATCCACTATATTTTGAACACTTTTTAGCAAAAACCTTTTATTGTACATATATGCATACACAATCTTATATCAGAGCTATGATATAATGAACAAAATAAAATACATAACTATGAATAATAACATAAAACATGTAAACAATAAAATTAGTAGAAGAATTAAAAAACAACAAAATATTGCATATTAATGAAAAAAGCATATAAAACACTATAATATAAATTTATAAGAGAGAGTTATATAATAATAAAAGTTAAACTTTAATATATATATATATATATATATATATATATAAAGTTTGTAGTGATTATAGATATAGTCTAAATAATATATAATAGAGAAAGCTAGGGTGTAAGATAATTTAAAAAATATATATATTTTTTTCTTTTTAAAATAAAATAAATGTGGGTAAGTTAAAAGATTACAATATTTATAGTTTTTAGATATTTAAATATATATATATAATATTAATAACAGAAGAATGAATAAGAAAATATTAGCTATATGATTCAAAAATTAAAAAGGAATATTAATAAATGAATTAAGGTTGAACTGCAAATTATATGAAAATAAAATTATTAAGGTGCAGCTAATAAAACATGATTAAATTTATAAGGAATAGAAGTAATTAGAAGATTAAAATAAAAAATATATTTAAATTAATAGTTGTTCATGAATATTTATATATATATAGATTCAAGAATAAAAATATTTAATTTCTATTTTGTATTTATATTGTATATTTTATATTAAATGGATTATTTTATATGGGTTTGATTATATTTATTTCAGTTCTTGAATCTATATATATAAATATTCATGAACAACTATTAATTTAAATAAATTTTTTATTTCAATCTTCTAATTACTTCTATTCCTTATAAATATTTTTTATTAGTCTATTAATTTTATTTTTTACAATATTTATGGAATTATTTGAATTTCATTTTGCTCATTATATCATAGCTCTGGAGAAGTCTGTAGGGCCATCGAAACATAAGATAGTATATGCACATATGTTCAATAAAAGGTTTTGCTAAAAGTGTTCAAAGTAAAGTGGATAAATTGCATTTATTACTTCCAAAATAAAGAAAGTGATGAATTCGATTATATTTTTAATTAACAGAAACTTCTTGCTGCTTATATATTTGAATTAATATTCTAAACATACAAACAAATTTAATATCTTTCAGCGAATTAGATTGCTTGAAAGTGGAATCAAGGATTATGTTCAATTAACACAAACTTTTTATTGTTTACATATTTCATTTAATGTCTAATCTTAGATAAAATTTTAAAAATATTCTATTAATCATATTCATAGTTACTTTTATATGTTTGATACAGATATGAGAATTATTATGTATAGTATTTGATTTATTTAGAAGGAAAAAGAGGGGCAACAATATATAACATCCTGCTGGCATGATTTTTTCTATTTATAGATAATTGAAATATAATTATAGGAGATTTGAACACAGACTTTCAAGCTGACTTCAGCTATCCATGCTATCTCATACAACCATTACACATAACCACACACATATGAAAAAGATGTGATCTCCAATATGTATATTTCTCCAATATATATATTTCAATTAATCCAGGTCATCATCTCCCACATATATATAATTAGTGCTTGGTTTTTATTAAGGAAGCATTTTTTCAAATTTTAATGGACAGGTTTCAATGTACTCCACCCTCCAACTCTTCAGCCATCCATACCATTGAAAATCTGATAGAAATCCCATATCTCTTTTTGATGCCAATATTGTACTATCCATGTTGACATTAAATAACTGACTCCTCATTTATAAAGCCTTATCCATTTAAATACACAAAAGATGAATGGGCAGGATACAGGCTGAACCTAATATTTTAATACAAGTTTGCTTTATATACTTTGTGATTAGTTCTAATTATATGGAAGTTGAATGTGGACTTTCAATTTCCTGCAACAATCTATTCTATCTCACAACTAATACATATGACCACACACGTGAAAAATGTAAATGATTTTGAATATACATACATGTGGAAAATGATGATCTGGACCAACTAACGAGTGCTGGTTTAGCACAAAATATGTATATTCAAAACCATTTATCTTTTTTACATGTGTTTGATCAGTATATTGGTTGTGTAAAATAGAATGGATAGCTGATGGAAGTTTAAAAGACTATTCAAATTCCCTTAATTCTAATTAATCACCAAGTATATAAAGTATATTTGTATTCAAATATTACAGATTCAGGCTCTACCATTTCCATCCCTGTTCTGTGTATTTAAATATTTTGTACATGAAGGATCAGGGTGAGTTAACATTAACATGGGCATGACAATAATATTGGCATTAACAAAGACATTGGGTGTTCCATAATTAGATTTTATTGGTATGAATCACTGAAGAGTTGGAGTATATTGAAGCCTGTCCATTTAAGTTTGATGAAATGTTATCTTAATACAAATTGAGCAATGATTTAATATGTGTGAGAGATGATCTTGACCAACTGATAAGTGCTGGTTCAGCACAAAATACGGTAATTGGGGATTATTTATCTATTTCACATATGTGGTCATGTGTACCAGTTATATAAGATAGAATGAATAGCTGAAGAGAGGTTGAAATTCTGTGTTCAATTTCCCTATATTTACAACTAATTGTAAATTATCTAAAGTATACTTGAATATTAAACATAACCTAAATATCTAAGTAATATTTTGCAAATTATTTTATTTTCATTAATTTTTGTTTGCATTAACATGTTGATATACAAGATTAATATATATCTTATTCATTATAATGGGATTTTATTTAGATATAAACTTGTGATAGAGTATTGCTTCAATTATTTAATGTGATGTTTCATATTATCTGAATGATAAAATGTTTACCTTAAACTGTGACAGTTTTTGAGAACATTAATTTTTGTTTTTTAAATTACTGTAAATGTTGATAATTATATTTTTGTAACTAATTCTTATATAAGTATTATTTTATTTACTACTATTATTTTTTGGCATTATAGTGTTATTTATTATTCCACATATCGAATTATTTGTTCTCATCACTGTAGTCTTATATTTCACTGGGTTTTGGTTGGGATAAGAATTGAAAGTTCTCTTTTATAGATAAAATATTATACTAAAAATAAATATTTATTTTCAGGTATGAGCAATAGGATCTTCTATAATAAACTAACTGGTGTTTCAAAAAGTTAGTCATTACATAATTTATTCATTGCAACTAACATGGAATTTATATTATACGGTATAACCCATTTCACACTTATCACTGAGAATGATCTTCCAATACTAAACATTATTTACCTCTTTAAATTCTTTATTTCTGAAATATATTCATAGGATTTTTTTTTTTTTGAGCTTTTTTTTTGTGACAAATATTCATCACCATATTTTTTTAAAAAATATATTATATACTCAAACAAAAATTATATGTTGTCATCAGATAGTTATTAGTAAATAAGTATGTCCAGATATTTTATTAAGTGATTTTTTGAGGGACGAAAATCGATATTAGTAAAACATAAATCAAAACACTTGTTTAAGAGTAATAATCAAGATTGCAAGTAAACAAATATTTTTTTATCAGTTATTTATACTTTAGTTTTTATTTTTGATAAGTTTTTTCTGAATGATATTTTTTGGTTATAAAAACTATATTGTTTGATAATTAACTAAACATTTT
The DNA here is from genome assembly GCA_028023455.1 of Epiperipatus broadwayi. Taxonomy (NCBI): domain Eukaryota; kingdom Metazoa; phylum Onychophora; class Udeonychophora; order Euonychophora; family Peripatidae; genus Epiperipatus; species Epiperipatus broadwayi. The sequence goes on along the minus strand of JAQFVV010011401.1, from coordinate 12,320 downwards.
AATACATAAGGTGAGGTGAAAGATGGAAAATGTAGAGCATATAAACACAAAATAGAAAATGTTAAATATATTATTTTGGACTGTGTGGTTTTAAATAAGGAAACTAGTAAGATTAGGAAATTGTGAGAATAAATTTTAAAAACATTAATGTGGATAAGATAATATTAAGGATAATTCTGTTTTAAAATGGAAAAAGTTAAGATGGAGAGTGAAGTAATGGGAAGTTATGAGGTCTTTTTGGAAAAATGCAGAAATAGGCAAGGATTGCTTCATTATTGTAATGGCTATCATTACTTATTTGATTTGTTGAAGCAATATAAACATAAAATTATTTATTCAATGAGATTTTGGATCTTTATTTGAAATTTGTGTTCACTAATTAAAGACCCTCAAACTGTCTGTAGTCATAGAATCACTACAGATTGGCCAAAAAAATTCACTATGTAATGTCCTTCAAAAATAATAAATTAAAAGACATTATTAATTTGTGTATAACATTTAAAACAGGCAAAACTCACTATACGTATTGCTTAAGAGATGGTGGTCATGTGATGTTCATTGTGTATAACATTACAGAAGCAATAGTAAATTTTACCCTGTGTCTACAAGATATGACACCTTTTACCAAATATTGCTTTAAAGTACAGTGTGTAGTAGTTTAATTGTATTTCATATGTTATTGTCATCTACAATAATATTTTTCTCATACCATTAAAATAATTATATAATTGTATATATTGCCCATCTTATAATTTTATACACCTTTAGAGAAGCATATTGTTTTAAATATTAATCATTTTTTTCTTTCAGCCTGAATACACTTCTTATACTTTTTTTTATTAATAAGCATATCACTGTTATTTGCAAAAGGGCCAAATAAAAATATTTCAGCCAGATTCATATTTATTCAATTAACATCAATTATACAAAAATGGAGGTTGAATATCTTATTTAATAAATTTGAGTCAATATTCAAATTAAAGCTAATAATTGTATATATTAAATTTGTATAATTCAGTATACTGTATATATAATTTACAGAATATTTTTTTTACTTATGTAAAACTAGAGCCTGAATATGTGTCTCTATATGTGTATATTTAAAGTTTATCATACCTATTTTTTGAGTTTTATTAATGAAAACCAATGATTGATTACTACTGTATAGCATAATGATATTTGGAAAAATAAATGCAGTTATAAGTTATACTTTTGATTTTAGTTTTTTTGTACGTAAATTCTTTAGATGTTTTATATATTTAGGTCTTTATGCTTATTTTATGATATTTGGTAGCTATGTTTTCTGAAAGTTAATCCCAAAATAGATTGGGAATGACATTTGCATTTTTTTCTCTTGATCTCAACATTATGTAAATAAATATTTTATTTCTCTGAAATTGACTTGGAATTAATGATAACATATGTGAAACTCAGGTTGAGTAATGCAGATTAGTCACTATGGATATTCATAGAGTTCTTTTTGTATAAGTTAATGTTAGATCAATTTTCTGTATAAAGTTCATAAATCTATATATGTGATTGCAATTTTTTTTAGCTGATATGTAAAGTAAGAATAATTTGGTTAAATGATAATTCTTGACATGTATATAAAAGAAACATAAGTGTTTAGATTTTCTCTGGTATTAGTAATTGGAAACATGATGTATTTGGGTCAGTAAAGATATTAAATGCATCATATGACAAAAAGCTTAAATGAGTTACTTATCTCCCTTAATAACCTATCTGTATTTATTTATAACATGTTATCTATATAAAAATGTGATTAATATTAATTTTTTTGTTTTCTTTAGGTCTAACACATGAAAAAAGAATGTTTGGTAAAAAAAATCTATGATTGAAAAATTGAAGACATTTATTATAGAATTAATTAAGTCTTCATATTCATGCAGGGATTGTAACACTTCTAATCAAAACAATATTTTTTGAGAAAAAATTGTACTAGTAAAGTAATACTATTTGTAAGAAAAATTATATTATCAACTACTAAAAGAAAGCCAAACTGTTTTGATTTGAAGAAATTTTTAAAAATCAGTAAGAAGACGTCTGTTTATTATTATTTTGTTGGTCAGATAAAGATAAGTGATTATAACATGTTTAAACATATTTAAAATGATAATATATTTTATGAATATATAAATGTACTTCCATAAAAGTTCACAAAATATCATAATAGGAAATAACTTTTCTCATTAATAATATTTGTTCACTGTAAGATTTAAAGTCATAGAAGTCAAAAATGTTTGTTTAGTCATTTTATCACTATTTGGGATATTACAAAGAAGTACTATTTTTATGAAAATATAGTATGGGAAAAATGAAAAACCTGTTTGTTATTTTTTGCAATTATGAGGAGCATGTCTATAATAATGAGAAACTTGAGAAATTATGTAAGAAGCCATATAGAAGACAAGTATAAAGATAAATAACTCTATATGGCTTTTGGTAAAGCTAAAATCATTTAAAAACCTACTACTGTATAAAAAGTTATTTATTGGACTTTCTGTGTATTCAAAAGTTTTTGTAAAGGATTTATAGGAAAACATGAAAGAACATGGAGAAAAATCTTTTCAATGTAATTTATGCTAATCTGAACCTACAGATAAGTTTTAGAATACATGAAAGAAGATGGAGAAAAACCATTTCAATGTAGATAGTGTGAACAGAAGAATGCATATATGAAAAATTTAAGGATGCATGGAAAAACAACTTTTTTCATTTAATTTGTGTGAATTTGGAATATTGTAAAAAAAAGTTTGAAAATGCATGAAAGAACACAAACAGAGAAACCTTTTTAAAGTAGTTTATGTGAATGTAATATTGTAGGGAAATGTAGCTTATTAGTATATGAAAGGTTACATACAGGAAAAAACTTTTTCAATGTACTTGGTGTTTATTCAAAACTGCATAAAGTGGTTGTTTAAATTGTCACAAAAAACACACACAGGAGAAAAACCTTTTCAATGGGTGTGAAATCAAGACAGCAGATGAAAGTAAATTGTCAGTACTTGAAAGGATACATACAACAGGAAAGCCTTTTGAATAAATTTTGTGTACCTTGAAAACTGCAGACATGATTAATTTAAAACAGTATGAAAGAAAAACCTTTTTCAATATAATTTGTGTATTCAAAACTGCAGATATTAGTAGTTTAAAGTGACATAAAAGTACACATGCAGAAGAAAAACCTTTTGAATGGAGGTTGTGTGCATTGAAATCTGCAGATATGAGTAGTTTAAAGCAACATAAAGGCAAAAAGGCATTTGAATGTGGTTTGTGTGCATACAAAAGTGCACACATGAGTAGTTTAAAACGGCATGAAAAAACACATACAGGAGAAAAGCCATTTGAATGTAGTTTGTGTGCATTCAAAACTGCAGACAAAAGTTATTTAAAACGTCATGAAAGAACTCATACAGGAGAAAAGCCTTTTGAATGTAGTTTGTGTGCATTCAAAACTGCAAACAGGGCTCATTTAAAACAGCATAGAAGAACACATACAGGAGAAAAGCCTTTTGAATGTAGTTTGTGTGCATTCAAAACTGCAAACAGGGGTCATTTAAAACAGCATCAAAGAACACATACAGGAGAAAAACCTTTTGAATGTAGTTTGTGTGCATTTAAAACTGCAAATCATGAGTAATTTAAAACAGCATGAAAAGTACACATACAGGTGAAAAGCCATTTGAATGGTATTCCCGTAGGGGGTGAAAACACATACAGTGCGAAAAGCCATTTGAATGCAGTTTATGTGCATTCAAAACTGCAGAAAGCTGGATTTAAAGAGCATGAAAGTAAACATACAGGAGAAAAAACATTTCAATGTAATTTGTGTGAATTTAAGATGCAGCTAAACTATATCAGTTCATGCTTGTCGAATGTGTGATTACAAAACAATTGTTAAAAGTGATTGGGAAATTCATGAAAATAAACATTTTACTAAACAGGACATTGTAGACCTTTTTATTTTACTATCGTGAGATGTGTAATTTTTTCTTACCTTCAGATAATGAAATATGTGTTTAAGAGTTGTAATTAATTGCAGTTTTAAAAATATTGTCCATTATAGCAATGATTCATTATTCTGTTTGCTCACAAACATTTTAATAATATTTCTATATTATGGCCAAGTGATTTCACACTTGCTTTCATTGCTTATCTTAACAATTTTACATAGTTAATTGATTTTTTTAAAAAAAATAGTTAACTAATGAGTGAAATATGAAATAACTAATAATTTTGTTATATATAACACTTTAATATAGCTTATGTGCAAAGTAGACATGTCTTTGTAATTATTACAGGTATAATAATTTATATTTCTCAGAAGGGATATTGGTTCTTATTAAAATAATAGTATTGTGTTATTGTTTGTGCCACGAGATAATATTTTTAATAGGATTACAATTAAGCTTATATGATGAAACAGAGTAGGAGGTGTTAATATTAATTGAACATTAGCTTTTGTAAATTTGTAGAATAAGCAAAAGAAAAGTTAAAATATTAATTTAGCTTTAAAATCTGTAAAGTAATTTTAATATTAAATATCATTAAATTTAAATATTTTTATTTGACAATTATTATAAGTTATAATTAGTTATTTAAAAAGGTAATTAATAAATTAGGTTAAAGTTTAGAATGTCATTTCCTTTCAGTCATGTATGTGTGTGCTTGCATGGGTATGTGGAAAGTGTTTTATAATAAATTAAGTAGTTTTAAAAGTTGAGTTATACAAACTTATAAAAATAAAGAATGAACAAATAATTATACTATTAGTTAAAGTAGTTTAATGAATAAAATAGTGATTAATTTAAATTTTTGTGAATAAATATCTTAGGATGGTTCAATCAGTTGATGAATAAGTAATGTGCTTTTTTTATGCAATATTTTTTTATATAGGAAAACTTTATTAACTTTCTTCTAAATTAATTTCATTCAATCATGTGTCATTTTGACATATCTAGACTAAAATGATGTCATCTATTGATTGACATGTCTTATGATTTTGTAATTTAAAAAATTAAAAGAGAAGTTTGTTCATTCTTCTTTTGGTTGTTCATTCCTTCTCTCTGATTTTTCTGGTTGAATCTTTGGCACAAGTCATCTGTAAAGTATTAATTTTTTTTTTTTAATTTTATTATTTTTCATTTGTAAAAGTATTTAACTTAAATTTTGTTATTCTTCAATCTACAATGAACTCCAAGTAGTTTTGGGTATTCCCACTTTTTGGTAACTGAATTACAATTAAGCTTTCTTAATTATTATAAAAATGCTTCGAGGGAATTTTATCATTATTACTAACTATTTTGATAAAATTAACTATGGAATAAGTTTTAACACTAAGCAGTTGTAATATTTGTTTATGAATTTTATAACCAAAATTATGCAGAACAATTTTTCAGCTTTATTTTATTTAGTTCAATAAATAGAAGAAGTTATAAAAGTTTTAAAAGAAGGAAATTTAAAATGCATAGACTGTTAAGTTGTATATTTAAATCTTAAAAAAACAAAAATGCATTATAAATGAGACATTTATTTTATATAGCACTATGTTTTTGTAAACTGTAATATTAATAAGCCAATAAGCTAATGCACATGTGCTTTGTAGATTTAACTATATAAATGAATACTCTCACTTTCCAAACACAAGATAAAGTCTTTGTGAAAAGATAGAATAAATCCATCTATCTTTTTGACCCAAATGTTTACATATGGGCAAATCATAAGTATTTGGAAATGAGAGTGTGAAGATGTTAATCGATCACTTTAAATTACTTTTTACTCTGCCTGAATGAATGATGCTTGCAAAATTTCTAGAATTTACGATATGTCATTATTAAATGAAACATATGTAAATAAGACATTTATTTTATATAATGCTATGTTTTTATAAACTAATATTAATAAGCTAATGCAAATGTGCTTTGTAGATTTAACTATATAAATGAATACTCACTTTCAAAACACAAGATAAAGTCTTTGTGAAAAGATAGAATGAATCCATCTATCTTTTTGACCCAAACGTTTATGTATGAGCAAATCTTAAGTATTTGAAAATGAGAGTGTGAAGATGTTAATCGATCACTTTAAATTACTTTTTACTATGCCTGAATGAATGATGCTTGCGAAACTTCTAGAATTTATGATATGTTATTCTTATTAAATTAAACATATGTAAATAAGGCATTTATTTTATATAGCGCTATGTTGCATTATATTATCTCACCTGTTTTATCACTGACATATGAATTGCCACTGAAATTGTTTAAATAATAAGTTTTAAAATGCCTGAATAATTACCTGCTCTATCAATATTCTTCATATATGAAACATATGTTTGAGAAATGATAATAATTTTAGAAATGTTTTACTATGTTAGAAATCTTCAATTAATGATTTTGGAGAAATGTAGTTCACTAATTAAAGAATATATGAAAATATTAATGTTTAAATCTATGCTATAAAGTTAGTAGGAGTTATTCTAAAGATGTTTTGATATGCTGAATGATTAGTTACAAACAAAATTGCTTTATGAATTTATTACAAAATATATTGAATAATAACCTGGAAACGTCTCATTATTTTATGCAAGTCAATTTGAAAATGCTTAAATATATGTTTAAGGAAAATGAAAGGAATAAAAAAAATGAAGCTATATAATTATTTAAGTAAAACTGTGGTATCCCAAAGAAGTGTTTTACCAGCTGAATAAGTTATTCTCTTCATCATTTCCATAGTCGCTAGCTCATTATTGTCTTATGTTTATTTATGTTGTTGATATTTGAAAAGGTTTTAGAATTAAGAACTAACTTAGACATAAGAACTGTATATACACCTCATTCGGAAATCTTTTGCCATGTTTTAAAAATAAAATGTTTTTGACTACAGGCTTCATGGAACATTTGCCCATTGAATTAATATTATATGCACTTAACAGACAGCTCAGTGCGAAGAAAGCTCATTTATGATCTAGGGTTTTTTTTATTTTGTAAAAAAAAAAGGAAAAAGTATTTTATGCAGTATTTTCTATGGAAATTTGTTACATTTAATGTAATAAATGTTTAGTATTATATGGATGCCAGGTAATTAATTTATATAAATTTAATCTTAAAGGTTTACTAGAATGTACAGATATTCTATGCATTCTCAGATAATATTTTATTATACAGTTTGCTTGATAAGTGAGTACACATTTTATTCATTCTGAGTCGGTGGAGATTTTCATCTCTCACTAATAGTTACTTCAAATGTATGGTATTCTATTCAGTGATATGCTAAAGCAATTATCAGAAGATTTTCCATTATATTTTAGCATAAATGCAAAATGCTAGTATTTTTTTTATGAATTGAGAAATATTATTCTCATACTTTTATTCATATTATTATTCACATCCACTAGTTACTATAATTATAATATTTAATATTCCATACACATGTGAATTGTAACTTTGTGCCAAAAATTTCATATGCTATTAAATTTTTTTTATTAATTCTTCAGTCGATTGACTTAAATTCTGAATGATGGTTCAGACATTACTTATTGTTAGTATGATTAAAATTTTGAATATGACTTTAGTTTGTTATACTGATGTTTGTAACTTATCATTGTTAGTTAGAGTATTGCTTAGCCCTGTAATGTAAGACCATACTGATATTTATTATTGTGCTTGATGGAGTGGATAAGTTCCCCATCTTTATTATATTCAGTTCCATGAGGTGATAGTGCTTATTTCCAGTGATTATTATGACATATTTAGAAGGTACCTGTTCTTGCTGGGTCTTTTCATGTTTTCCTGATTTACTATGACACAGTCTAGGCATCCTCTTTTCTGCCTCAGAAATATGTATTTTGGAAGCCACTGCAGTTTTGCTATGTTGTTCAGCTCTGCAGAGCATATTGTTGGCCTATCACTCATGATGTATTTAAAGCTAGCTTTCCACCATGGTAGCTGAGATTGTTTGTGTTTTGATATGTAATGACAAGATAAGTTAGCTTAAAGGACTTAGGTTCTTCAGGGTGCACTTAGTTATTTTAGTGCTTAAAGATATAACAATGTCTGCATTTTACTGTTATGATATTATTATCATCCACAAACCAACCAACAACTGTTAGTAATTTAGATGTTTAAATTGTAGGCATATGGCCAGTTAGTGCAATCCACATATGCTATGTAATCAATGTATTCATCCAGAGTTTTCACCGATGGATGTGTAACTCTTTTAAATTTTATATTTTAGTAATTTATATTATGGGGACAGTAACTTCTTATGTTTATGTGTGCAAATGACTTCTAATGAGTAGCCTATACATTTTACTTATTTAGTCATTTATTAGTGTACAGTTCTAAACAACAGGAGTATAATTATTTATAAATTGAGATTTATTCTGGATATGCCAGCCATTCCTTAAATGTGTTTGGCTTATTATATCAAGTACTTGTAGATTAGTTTATTAATTCTGGTTACTAATTTTATAATGTTATTGTAAAATAAATAAAGTGAAATTATATTTTATTGAGCTAATACTAATTCAGTATGAGGCATATAAATTTAGGATCTCAAGAGTATTTTTAGGGATTATTTATTTGAAAGAAGTTGTATAAAAAATTAGCCAGTGTTCACTCTCTATTTTTAATAAATTGTTAAATAGGGTGATTTATGTAAATTTAATTATTCCCCAAAAGAAACCTGGATAGTTATTTGTAAGAACAAAAGAGCTATCAAATACTGTTAGTCAAAAGTCCTTATTGTAACAGTGCTATCTTGACAATATTTTCTTACTTATGTAAATATTTTTGTTGCTTATATTGTCATAATTGTTAATAAACCAATTTATTATTTGTTTAAATAAAATTAGTTTCTGTTTATATTTTTTTGTATATGCTATTGTCTTGGGTTCACAACAACATTTATTATTTACATTAAATTAAAGTTATACAAAATATTTTCATACTTATAGAAATACACTAAAGCCATGCATATTAATTGTGCTTCCTGGATTAAATCACATTGACAGATAATCATGTATTTACACATACTCACTGTGATATTTTATTTTAAGAATTGTTCAAAACTATGTCATCTTTTAAGATAGAAGATTAAGTAAGATAAAATAAAGACTGCTTGATATTTTGGGAGATTATTCATGATATTCCAAGCTGCAAACTATCTTGTTGTGTTTAGTTAAGGTCCATTTGCATTTAATTTCATATGAAGGTTGTATGTGAGAAGGTGGAGGGACATAAAAAGCACCCTTGTCTTTCTTCCATCTTGAGTGATGTCCTGGGTAATAGGCTATAATTAATTTAAATTTTGAATATTTTGATTATGCAATTAAATATTTATGCAAATTTCCTTTTCATATATTTTTTAATGAGTATTATCTTATAGTAGAAAGCAGTCACTACAAGGGTAGTGCTTGCCTCCCATAGTCAGCCGGGATATCACTCTCATTTATTTATCTATTCAGTCACTTGTTAGGCAATGTCATATCTTATCACATTTCACAAGAGTTACAGTAAGACCCCTGAGATCATTTACTGTTAGTGAAGTATCCTTTTCCATTTGTGCATAGAGTAATATTGAACATTGTCATTGTGGAATAAGTATTTCTTATTTATTATTTGTACCATAAGAAAACTACATCTTAAAGTAGATTACTTTAATTAAATTGTGATAGGTTGTGTTATAGAGAAATAATGACAAGGATAATATTTATGTTGAAATAAGAGATAAGTAAATCTATTAGTGAAACATTCCTTAAATAAAATTTGTTTTATTCAGAGAATATGGTATGATGGGAGAGAATATGGTGTGATGGGAGGCTGATTCTAATAACTATTTAGTATGAGTGAAAATGTACCTATCATTTATTTTTTAATTATTTATCATGTTATAATAATGATCTGCATTATAATTAGATTTTGCTTCTATCTCATTGTATGTCTCTGTAGTATCATTCATCCTTGAAATTTATTGTAACCCCACTGAGTTTAGTCGTTAAGAGTCTCTGATGATTTTGATTATTTTTCTGTCTTTTATTTCTCCTCAATTCCTCTCCTCTCTTTTCTCTTCTCTCTCTTTGTTTGTTTATTCCTCTCCTGATTTCCCTCTCTCTCTTCCTTATTTCCTCCTCTCTTTTTTCTCTTCTCTCTCTCATTCCCCTCTCATTTCCTTTCTACTCACCCTCATTCTTTTTTCCCCCTTCTCTCATTTCTTTAGGTTACAATATAGTGACTGCTCACTTTAAAAGTAAATGGAATACAGCAGTGAATTAAAGAGATATCTTAATTGTTATGTCTTTATGTAATTATATATTTGAACATTTCATAGCACTGAAGTAAATTTTTGCATATGAGAGCAAAATGTCTTCATCCATTTTAATCTTTAAACTGAAGATTTTAATTTAATTGCTTCATAGCAAAAATCATTTTGCATAGATTTAGATACATATAATAATTTTTGTGCTTAAATAAGCATAATAGAAGGCTGCTATCAAAAACTTTTAGACTTATTATTCAATAAAATCTCAATGGACTCATTTCAGAGGCTGGTTATTGTGAAAATTATGATTAAATTACAGTTAGCCAGACTGCATCAGTAATATCAGCAAATTAAAAATCCTTCTCCTTTTTCTTTTCAAAAACTTTATTTTCTTATATCAATACTGAACATATATATTGTAACCTTATATTTTAGTGTAAAATATAAAGATTGATAGAACTGATATAAAAATTTCTCTGTCTTCTTGGTGATTTGATTTCTTTGGTTTGCATTTTGAACAGACTAGCTACTTGTATTCAAGATAATTTATTGGTGAGAATAAGTAATATTTTGCTTTGCTTATTGCCTGTATTATTTTAATGTATTTAAAATTGCTCCTTTTCCATTCACTGATTTGGGTCAAATATGTTTAACTTGTAAGAAATTAACAGCATACAACAAGTTTAGTAAAATGTGATTAAAAATAATAATTCTTATTTATTTAAAATAATCTTACAAATTATTTTCATTTAAATTCAAAAGCCATTTGTTTAACTAATTTTTAATTATTAGATAAAAATATAATAAATTCATGTGTGTGTTTCAGTGAGCATCTCAGTGAAAGACAGTGTTCATATTTATAAAGAAAAAAATGGCGTAAGAATAAAATGTAAGCAAAATATGTTAAACATATTTTTTAAAAATAATTAATAAGGAAACGGATTAACCAAGAATTTTCATACAAATTTAAACATAAAATGGTGATATTTAATAATAGTATGAGTTGCTAGATTTAAAGGATCTGTTCAAATCTGCTGACCAAGAGAATCAAATCGCTAATAATTTTCTCAATATCTACATTTGAAAATATGTTGGAACACTTAACTTTAAAAGTAGAATTAATCACAGAAGGTCAGTATGTTTTGGAATATTTTATTACATACAAATTGGCAACATTAAATAAATATTTTAATTACAGAAGTTTTTTGGACATGACAACTTTATTTTTAAAAAAGAAGAGGTTTTAAAATAAAATTTAAATGTTAAATTTTATTGAAATGCTGGTTTAATATTTCTGCTTCTCATTTAAATAATAAAGAATTGGCTATCTTATCTGAATGTATACTGCCAGTAATGTATTTACTATTTAATTTGTTTACAACTTGAATAATAATAATAACAGCCTTTAAACGATTAACTAAAACTACTTTTTGATTTCAATCCCCAATGTTGATTTGTTAAATTATTTTGTTCTGATTGTTATTTCTAGATTTAAATGTGGATAGATAAATTAATATAGTATGGATATCATAAGCTTGGAACAATGCTATACAAAAATGTAGAATTTAATAACTTATGAAGAACAATTTCATTTAAACATGTCATGCTTTTGGCATTATCTCATATTCATGGAGCCACTTAAAATTCATTAATTTAAAAGTACTCATAACATCAAGAACTAACGGATATAATCACATCTATGGAATTCGGCTATAATTTAAAGTATTACTTTGTGTATTTATTGTTCAAGACATTTTTATATCAATTTCACGGATAATATTTAGTATCCTAAAAATGTTGTACACTTTTATTTATGTATTTAAGTAAGAATGAATTAATTTTTATTGTTATATGAACATATATGTGAGGTTCATGATTTATATTTTTACTATGTTTAAATTAAATTCATGGGATTGAATAAAATATTTATTCAAGGGAATAGCACTTGCAGAAAAAGCTTGAGAATTCAATTACTAATAAATTTATGGTGTGTGTCAACCTCTCATGAAGTGTCTTATGAGTCTTTCCAGAGTTCTGTT